>JAHDVE020011935.1:0-110591 GCA_022606495.2 Halesus radiatus
ACAATTAAACAAAAATAATATACAAAAATTACACTAACCTACAAAAATAAATAAAAAAAACTGACAAACCAAGAAGAAATACACAATTAAATCAAATAAAATACAAAAATTACACTAACCTACAAAAATAAATACAAAAAAATCGACAAACCGAGAAAAAATACACAATTAAATCAAATAAAATACAATAATTACACAAACCTACAAAAATAACATACAAAAAAATCACGAACCTAAAAAATGCACAATTAAACAAAAATAAAATACAAAAATTCAACAAACCTAGGGTTTAGGCTGGGTAAATTAATTAATTTACCTAAAATAATAGACAAATCAACAAAAAAACATAAGAGAAATAGACAAACCGACAAAAATTAAACAATTCGCCAAAAATAATATACAAAAAATAAACAAACCTACAAAAATAACATACAAAAAAAAAACAAATCGACAAAAAATACACAATTCGACAAAAATAAAATACAAAATCTACAAAAATAATATACAAAAAAATCACAAACCACAAAAAAGGCACAATTAAATAAAAATAAAATACAAAAATTACACAAACCTACAAAAATAACATAAAAAAACACAAACCGAGAAAAAATACACAAATAACCAAAATAAAATACAAAAAAAATACACAAAGGTCTACAAAAATAACATACGAAAAAACACAAACCGACAAAAAATACACAATTAAATAAAAATAATATACAAAAATTACACTCACTTATAAAAATAAATAAAAAAAATCGACAAACCGAGAAGATACACAATTAAATAAAATAAAATACAAAAATTACACTAACCTACAAAAATAAATACAAAAAATCGACAAACCGAGAAAAAATACACAATTAAATCAAATAAAATACAATAATTACACAAACCTACAAAAATAACATACAAAAAAATCACGAACCAAGAAAATGCACAATTAAACAAAAATAAAATACAAAAATTTAACAAACCTAGGGTTTAGGCTGGGTAAATTAATTAATTTACCTAAAATAATAGACAAATCAACAAAAAAACATAAGAGAAATAGACAAACCGACAAAAATTAAACAATTCGCCAAAAATAATATACAAAAAATAAACAAACCTACAAAAATAACATACAAAAAAAAACAAACCGACAAAAAATACACAATTCGACAAAAATAAAATACAAAACCTACAAAAATAATATACAAAAAAATCACAAACCACAAAAAAGGCACAATTAA
This sequence comes from Halesus radiatus, assembly GCA_022606495.2. Classification (NCBI taxonomy): domain Eukaryota; kingdom Metazoa; phylum Arthropoda; class Insecta; order Trichoptera; family Limnephilidae; genus Halesus; species Halesus radiatus. The sequence continues at coordinate 1,236 of JAHDVE020011935.1, forward strand.
ATAAAAATAAAATACAAAAATTACACAAACCTACAAAAATAACATAAAAAAACACAAACCGAGAAAAAATACACAAATAACCAAAATAAAATACAAAAAAAATACACAAAGGTCTACAAAAATAACATACGAAAAAACACAAACCGACAAAAAATACACAATTAAATAAAAATAATATACAAAAATTACACTCACCTATAAAAATAAATAAAAAAAAACGACAAACCGAGAAGATACACAATTAAATCAAATAAAATACAAAAATTACACTAACCTACAAAAATAAATACAAAAAATCGACAAACCGAGAAAAAATACACAATTAAATCAAATAAAATACAAAAATTACACAAACCTACAAAAATAACATACAAAAAAATCACGAACCAAGAAAATGCACAATTAAACAAAAATAAAATACAAAAATTCAACAAACCTAGGGTTGAGGCTGGGTAAATTAATTAATTTCCCTAAAATAATAGACGAATCAACAAAAAAACATAAGAGAAATAGACAAACCGACAAAAATTAAACAATTCGCCAAAAATAATATACAAAAAATAAACAAACCTACAAAAATAACATACAAAAAAAACAAACCGACAAAAAATACACAATTCGACAAAAATAAAATACAAAACCTACAAAAATAATATACAAAAAAATCACAAACCACAAAAAAAGCACAATTAAATAAAAATAAAATACAAAAATTACACAAACCTACAAAAATAACATAAAAAACACAAACCGAGAAAAAATACACAAATAACCAAAATAAAATACAAAAAAAATACACAAAGGTCTACAAAAATAACATACGAAAAAACACAAACCGACAAAAAATACACAATTAAATAAAAATAATATACAAAAATTACACTCACCTATAAAAATAAATAAAAAAAAACGACAAACCGAGAAGATACACAATTAAATAAAATAAAATACAAAAATTACACAAACCTACAAAAATAACATACAAAAAAATCACGAACCAAGAAAATGCACAATTAAACAAAAATAAAATACAAAAATTTAACAAACCTAGGGTTTAGGCTGGGTAAATTAATTAATTTACCTAAAATAATAGACAAATCAACAAAAAAACATAAGAGAAATAGACAAACCGACAAAAATTAAACAATTCGCCAAAAATAATATACAAAAAATAAACAAACCTACAAAAATAACATACAACAAAAAAAAACAAACCGACAAAAAATACACAATTCGACAAAAATAAAATACAAAACCTACAAAAAAATCACAAACCACAAAAAAAGCACAATTAAATAAAAATAAAATACAAAAATTACACAAACCTACAAAAATAACATAAAAAACACAAACCGAGAAAAAATACACAAATAACCAAAATAAAATACAAAAAAAAATACACATACCTACAAAAATAACATACGAAAAAACACAAACCGACAAAAAATACACAATTAAATAAAAATAATATACAAAAATTACACTCACTTATAAAAATAAATAAAAAAAAACGACAAACCGAGAAGATACACAATTAAATCAAATAAAATACAAAAATTACACTAACCTACAAAAATAAATACAAAAAATCGACAAACCGAGAAAAAATACACAATTAAATCAAATAAAATACAAAAATTACACAAACCTTCAAAAATAACATACAAAAAAATCACGAACCAAGAAAATGCACAATTAAACAAAAATTACACAAACCTTCAAAAATAATATACAAAAAATCGACAAACCGACAAAAATTACACAATTAAACTAAAATAAAATACAAAAACAACATACAAATAACCGACAAACCGACAAAAAATACACAATTCGACAAAAATAAAATACAAAAATTACACAATTCGACAATAATAACATGGAAAAAATTATTTATGTAAAATCATTTGTGTAGGTTTCATAAAACTTAGCAATCACAATACGGAGGCTGGCAAGTGTCGAGCAGAGGCGTGCAGTCTGCAAATGTTGTAAAGCTGTACCTACCCTAAGAAAAATGAACCAATGTTAAATGTCACAAACGTTCTTCGTTGATAAATTATTAATATTTGACAAATTCACACGTTTTACCAAGATAATAAGGCAGATTTTTTTAAGTATTTATTGTACAATTTGTACCCGAAATTGAAAAACTACACACAGCCTTTGTCCAAAGAGCAATGCATGCCACTAGTGTCAAGAGGTCAATTCAATAATGAATTCTGTGATTTTCAGCACCCGGGAGGCGCTGACGTCCTTCTGGAGTACGCCGGGAGAGATGCGACCGTGGCCTTCCGGGGCACTGGCCACAGCACCAGGGCAGCCACCGTCCTGAGCCCCACACTGCTGGGGCAACTGCCCCCGCACGAGTATATCTACCGCAAAAATGAGATTTTACCAGAAAATAATCAGCGCTATTTTATACTTTTGTAGATTACAACATGTTTGTAAGTAATAAAGATATGTAATAGATTTGAAGAAATCGATGTTTATATTATATATACTGATATACCCACGTATCTACCAAAGACGAATCATAGATAAGAGAAATGAAGAAGATATAACATGGAAACGTGCCGATCGACACCGAGCTATGACCACACTGGATGGACTACTAAAGCGACACGTGGAGCAAATTAATATTATACGTTTCGTTTTTAGGTTAGGTTAAGATTAAACGAAACGTGAAAAACATATCTAAATAATAAAGTTTTTAAGTAGGTACCTACTTGTGTTTTCCATTTTGAAAATATTCTACTCAAACAAACCTTCTTTTTTTGAATATGTAATGTTTGGCTAACCTCAATACAACTAGGGGATTCAATGTTTTTCATAATAATTTTAAAACGTTATCGCAACAGTTTTAGATATTGGATTTCTTTCAAACTTCTAAACCTTCCCGGCACTAATAAGAACAAACTCTGCTATTTTCAGCGAAATCGGTCGAGTAATTTTCGAGAAAATCGAGGACACACAGACAATCATTTTAATATATAGAGATATATTAAACAATGAAAGCTCAGACTACCCCCCTACAATGCACTATGATGGCAAAATAGCTAATAGCACCATCGACATAGTTAAATTGTTCGTGGATCATTTCCAAAGCGTATACAAAGACGAAATATCTAAAAATAAAATACCATCACATACGTATCATAACACATTACATTTACAGAACTACCACATATACGGGAATCCTGCCTAAATAAAATACTTTCCCTTGACCCCAACAAATCTGCAGGTCCAGATAACATTCCGCCAATATTTTTTAAACAATGCGCATCTACAATATCAAGTCCACTTACCATATTATTTAACAATTTACTTTCTTCTGGACATTTTCCAACTCGTTGGAAATCTAGTTATATTAACCCAATTTTAAAAAAAGGTGATGACACAGACATAAAAAACTATCCTCCTATATGTATACAATCAGCACTCCCGAAAATTTTTGAATCCCTTGTTCTCGACTTAATTTATCCATCAATACTCAAAGTAATTGATAAAAAACAACACGGGTTCGTCAGTGGGAGATCAACTACTACTAATCTATTACTTTACCAAAACTATATTACGGAATCCTTCACGAATAAAAAACAAGTTGACAGTATTTATACAGACTTTTCAAAAGCTTTCGATAAAGTATCTCATAAATTATTACTTAGTAAATTATATGCACTAAGACTGAGAGGCAACGTGTTGGATTGGTCCTCAAGTTACTTATCTAACAGAATCTTGTTAAAAGATACCTGAACGATATTTTTATGTTGCAACAATTATAAGAGCATCGCATAAGAGCTATTGTTCAATTATTATTTTTTTATATATATTATCTTTGTACTCATCTACAATCCAAAAACTTGTTCCTCTTTTTTTTCTTTCTATGTATCATATACTATATTATGTATTATGCAATTTCATACATTTTTACATCATCCGAAATATAAAAACACAATGATTTTTTTCACAATGTCATGCACTCATATTATAAGAGTATTATATTATGCACTTGTGTATTATGTATCATGTAGATCAGGCTATCACTATTTTTATTAAAAAAAGTAGTATCTACAAATTAAAAACCTTTCCCTTTGTAACTTCTCTGTGTCATGCACTTACACATTATTATACATTCATATATATTATAAATATTTACACTTATATACCAACTATGCATCATGTTATTTTTTTCTTTAAGTTCTGTACACATAATCATTTTAATATTAAAATATGTAAAAGCCCTTTGGGGCGTTAATGAATAAATAAATAAAAAAATAGTCAATTTTTAGATGAAAACGAGCATTTGCAACCACTGTACGCCGCTGTGCGTAGATGCGTTTTGCAGTAGTATAGGTAAACGATGTTGGTAACAATGGCAACACTCGTTGTGCACAATATTTCATACTAATAATGGTTCATCTGCTAGAGATGGTCGATATACCAAGGTAATATTTCTCTGAGGAACCGGTTTCTTTTGGAATATTTATCACAAATTAAAATATATTTTTAAAAAATTGTAAAAACGAGAATGACAGTAATATTTATCAACCATCTATACTATCTGCCTTGTTCATATTATGTCCAGCTTACAATTTCACCATAACTGCGAAATTGCTAAATTAAACTGGAGAAAATTGTGAAATTCATCATACATAAAAATAAAACATATTACATTCATTTACAAAAAATAAATTCACTTGCTTAAAAATAATGTACAGTCTGGTAATAATATGCATTAGAATTAATTTATCAATGATAACTCTCTTTTCTTATAATAAGTCCGTCGAAGTCTGCAATTCCTCTTCAAATACATTACGCCAAAGCCACAAAGGCCACGGCGAATACGATGTAAAGTCGTATGACGGTGCTCTCCTTGGGCATGAAGCATTTGCTTATTTTATATTTATCCGGAGTAAAGACCCCCTGAAAGAAAAGGAAAAAAACACAAAATTATAAACAGTAAATATTTTGGTAAGCAAATAATAAAACCAGATTACTAATCCGGCGGGGTATATCTAAAAAAAAAGTTACAACCTATGTAGTAAGCGAATCGAAAAAGGTTCAAAACCTGTGTTTTAGCTCAGCGTTTCCCAACCTTCTTTTGCCTGCAGACCGGTGAAAATGGGGATGGGGATGGGGGTAGGAAAAACACATCACAACCTCAAAACTTTCCTCCAAACCGTTCATAACCCCGGGTACTTCAGCTAGAATCATATAAGATTCTGATAAATATTCTAAACACCCCTAAATGCCCACAACACAACATAAAAATATACATACTAGAAAATAAAATAACAGGAGTATTCTCACTCACCAGCATAAAACTGGGATTATCCCTATTCCTCCAGGAAAACGACGGAACAGAATAGTTCACCATCTTCTTTAAATCAGGTCCCGGCGTGCCGACGCTGTGGGTGATATAGCAGGCATGGTTCGTGTGCCCCCCGAGCACCACCCGCGGCTCCAGGCTGTCCACCAGGTACTCTGTTGACTCCCGTGACAGGCAGTCCCATCGCTCGCGGAACTTCACGCTCCTCTCGGCCAACGGGACAGCATCTGGTTCCGTACAGACCTCATCGGATAACCTGTACATCGGGAAGTGCTGCAAAGAAAAGATAGGAAGAAATAAGAAATCATGCAGCTATTATTCTACATTTTTCTGTAGTTTTTTTCCGTTTCATTTAGGTTATGTTAATATTATTTTCTACAATAATTAAATACTAAAATGAGGTTTTTAAATCTCAATAATATTAATTAATAATTAAAAATTTAATATTTCTTTGTTGTTTTATTTTAAATTTATGAATAAATAAATATTTTAAGAAAATTACATTAAGTTAAGTTAGGAAAGATAAGTAATGAAGGTTATGTTAAATTAAGTAGTTGTAGTTAAGTAAATAACGTTATGTAAGTAAGGTGAACACCTCAAAATCATTTTTTTAGAACGAAGTATGAGTTTATATGTTCAATTTTACAATCAGTATAATGTACGCACAACAATGCTAAAAGAATGTACCAAAAAGCATGTAATTATAACATTGTATTACGAATTATTTTCTGACAAACCTGCAACAGAATAGGTCTGCTGTAGCGCTCCAAAAGTGATAAATGATCACACTTCCTGGTGCTCGTTACTTTCATACACCGCAGAGTCGCTGAAAAATACACACAAATTATAAATATGTATACAAATTCAATGGACAGAAATATCTTTTTGAATTCTCTCTGCATTAGTTCACGGACAAAAGAATATTTAATCTAAACAGTATCTGGAAACTCGTGGTACAAGCAGGAAACTGGTGAAACAACATAGCAATTTGAGTTGATTTTTATTACTATTTTGGATTTGAACTTTGTTTTTTTAGCAAAATTGAGTCCGAAGTTAGTTTAACAAATTCAAAATATTCGGTTGCTACGGGGTTACTATCAACTGTTTACTGTCTTTTAAAGTTTTAAATTGAAATTTTAAAAGGTTTCATATTGAAAATTCACAGTCAATGCAACTACTATTTATTTAAACATCATTTCCATAACGACTAGTAGAACTTTAAAATGAAAAACAAGATTGATAAGTGGAAAAACATAGTGAAATACGTACATGTAATGTTATTCACTGCAGAAGTGGCATTTTGGCAGAGAAAGCACCCATCACCCTCCATGGCCATTGAGTTTATCAGCACAAAATGGTTGCACTAACGGTAGCCATCTGAACAGGAGGACCATCCATTTTGCGGGCAAATCTACCAGCTAGGTATGGAGACACGCTGTAATAAATACAAGGACATATTTTTTATTGTGTATTGTTAAAAAAAAAACTATTTTCATTCCACTAATATGTATAAAAATGGGTACTCAACGGTTTTACTGCAGCAAAATACAATGATCTATTTCATAGAATCTATGAATTAGGTGAGTGAGATGAGGCTTATCAATGCAATAGAATGCCCGATAGAATAGAAGCTTAACGTTGAATCGATTCCCACTTTCATTGTTAAAATAGAACCATGTGAACGACAGTTACTAAGCGAACACCGCTAGTACAGTAATATCTATGGTTAGGTTAAGTATTATGCAATATAGCAGAATAGAATCGCAATGTTGAATCGACTCCAACTTTGGTTTTTTTCTATTTAAAATAGAACCATGTGAACGACAGTCGCTACATGAACAATGCTAGTAGAGTAATATCTATGGTTACGTACAATAAAAAAATTATTTTTCTTTCGAAGATTTGCAGTCACCTTGAGCTCCGCAAATACAAATGAAATGAAATAAAAATAGAGCAAGTGTGAACGTATTGCAATTCCTGTCTATCATAGAAAGGTTCATTCTATGAGACAGACCATAGAATAGATAAGGTGGGAACCCAGAATTAGGTTAAGAGAGGCAAGCCAAGCAAAAACTCCCACTTTTTTTGTATTTTACGTCTGTATAACAGTAAAGTACCAAAATAATGACAATAAGGTAAAATACAAAAAAATATATAACCTATTTATAGTGAAAACCAATATCATGGTTTCCCGCGACCATGTACAATTTCGTTTCATATGGAACTTTAAACAAGGTAAAGAACCGATCGACATAATCATTGAATTCCTCGCCACTGACATAATCATTGAACTATGTTAAATCAAATGAGTAAACACAAAAAAATATATCTTTCAAAGATTTGGTACATCTTTTTGAGCTCTGTGAATACAAATGTATTGAAATAGAGTATATTTGAACATACGACAATTCCTTTCGATCATAGAAATATATACGATAAAAAACACATAAATTTGTTGTAGACCACTTTTATTTTATTAAAACTCTACCGGTTTCGGAAGCACCCTTCCTTCATCAGGAGAATATTAAAGCTAACTTATGATATAGAATATTGACAAGACATAAATTTTAGGTGTTGGAGTGGGGGGTAAGCAAATGGGTAGGGGTAATTGTAGGATTTCCGGTAAGAACAGAGCGATTTATTGGAAAAATATTCAGAATGGGACTAAAAGATAAGTTAATTTGGTTATTTAAAATACTAGCATTATTATTCAGGGATTTTCTAATTTCGAGTGCTTCTAAGTTATCCAATTTTTTTATTTTATTGTTACGGTGAAGAATTATAACCCATGTGTCCTTGTTAAAAGTGTGATATTTGGAAATTAGATGATTGGCAAATTCTGAGAAGTTATTATTATTTTGTACAAACCCAGATAACAAATTATTCTTTTTTTTCGTTTAAAGACAATATTTCAGTCACAGTAGAATTTACTGAACAATGGTGCACATAAATCTACAAGTTATTCCATCAGAAATAATGGATATGTCGACAATGTCTCCCGTTACAATAACATGTTCCTCCACTTCTCAAAATATTTATGCTTCTTTGTGAAAATCTTAAATCTGTATTTTGCTAAACCCATTCATTTATGCATATTTTTAGTAATATTCTTATTATCTTATAATATAAGCTAATTTTGTTGTTTCTAATTGTTTTACCTATGTAGAACGATGGACAATCATCACAACCTAGTTGGTAAATACCTGAGTGGCTTAATTTATGTTCGCTATCTTTAGTATTTTTTAGTAATTTACCTAAATTGTTATCAGTATAGAACGCGGGTTTAATGTGGGAAGGAATTTTTTTTGTGCTATGTGAGGAGAAGTTGGATATATATAAGATTCTGCGCCATTGAACGGGATTTATTATTTTATTATTATTTTCAGGTGTATTAAATAAAAATGTATTTGTAGAAATTAGTTTAAGTTTCTTATTTAGGAGTTTATCAATAAAATTTGTGGAATAACCATTATTTAGAGCAATTTGTTTAATTTTTGAAAGTTCAATCGTGAAATTGACAGATGATAGTGGGATTTTTACTAGCCGGTGCACGTAGGTTTACGAAAAATGTTGCATTCAATTCCACTCTAAGCAGATATTTTTATGAATAACAACAGATACGTACACAGATATAACAACACATAACATGTCAAACCATCCGGTCTCACATAAACATTCTGCTTATCATTCAATGGTGCACCGGCTAGTAAAAATCCCACTATCATCTGTTAATTTCACGATTGAGTAAAAATCCCACTATCATCTGTCAATTTCACGATTGAACTTTCAAAAATTAAACAAATTGCTCTAAATAATGGTTATTCCACAAATTTTATTGATAAACTCCTAAATAAGAAACTTAAACTAATTTCTACAAATACATTTTTATTTAATACACCTGAAAATAATAATAAAATAATAAATCCCGTTCAATGGCGCAGAATCTTATATATATCCAACTTCTCCTCACATAGCACAAAAAAAATTCCTTCCCACATTAAACCCGCGTTCTATACTGATAACAATTTAGGTAAATTACTAAAAAATACTAAAGATAGAGAACATAAATTAAGCCACTCAGGTATTTACCAACTAGGTTGTGATGATTGTCCATCGTTCTACATAGGTAAAACAATTAGAAACAACAAAATTAGCTTATATTATAAGATAATAAGAATATTACTAAAAATATACATAAATTAATGGGTTTAGCAAAATACAGATTTAAGATTTTCACAAAGAAGCATAAATATTTTGAGAAGTGGAGGAACATGTTATTGTAACGGGAGACATTGTCGACATATCCATTATTTCTGATGGAATAACTTGTAGATTTATTTGCACCATTGTTCAGTAAATTCTACTGTGACTGAAATATTGTCTTTAAATGAAAAAAAAAGAATAATTTGTTATCTGGGTTTGTACAAAAAGTTAATGTTATGTTTGAGTTGAAATTACAATAATAAGAATTCTTTCAAAAGATATTACCACTGCAACAATCATACGAACGGGACAGAACTCCTATCAAGGAGAAAACGTTAAGAGAGAGAGAATAATGTAACTCAAAACCTGGATGCAAAGACCATTAAATAAACTTTAAAGCCATTTCTTTTCGTCATTTCGCCATTGCGCACAAATTTAATAGTAACATTTTGAAATAAAATAACTAAAGTAAATTTTGCTTACCTGCACGATATTAAGAACTCACTAAATAGGAAAACTGATATAATGTAACAAAATGATTTCAGATTCCTGATTCCTGATTCAGGTTTCAGGTTCACACAATCTCACGTCACTTAAATCACACTGCGTATAGCCATGTTTATTTATTTCCACGAGGACTAAAACATATGCAGAATTCATCAACGAACTTATCCGTAAGTAAATCTAACTAAAGGATGCGTTTTTACGGGTTTTATCGAAATATTGTCAAAGTTCACCAAAAACGTCCAACGTCAAACGTCAACGTATAGCACTGACGTTTGAATTCATAGATATACCACTGTTTTGAATTATTCCAGAGAATAGTCATAGATAAAAACAATATTGAGATTACAGAGAATAGTTATGTTGCGTCCCAGATTTTCTTTTCGAAATAAACGATTATCGAAACAATGAAATCCTTCGATTCTAAAAAAAGGAAATTTTTTCAAATTTGTTAAGGCAGACCTCTTGCGAATATTTTTTTGAAAAATTACTAAAAAATATTTTCCATCGTCAATTTGACAGCTGTTTGCAAAATAGAAGGCACAGAAAACGTATCAATATTGTAAACGTCAAACTTCTATGGTTTTCATCTGTCAAATGGCAAACTTTAATTTCAGTTAAGTTTTATTAAATCATAAACAGAAATTTGCCGTTATTTCAAAACATTTTACTTATTGTTGAATCAACTTAAGTACAGAATAATACACCACGCATAACTGGAGCAAACAAAACAAAAAAAAAAATATCAAAGGTTGCCTCACATTTTGACTGTTGCAAGTGAATCGTAGTAAAAGAGAGAACATTTTTTATGAAGTTATTTCAACTGAGTTCTTCGTTTAACACTAGTCACAATTTAAAAAAAAAATGTTTGTAGAAGTAAACATTATGTGTCAATTTACAAATGTTTTGAACTAATTTCTATATTTCACGGTATTCCATTGGCAGTAGCTCAGTCCCTGTAACTTCAGCAGTGTTGTCATTGGGTATTTAATAATGTCTCCTTGTTCAACTACATGGTATTCAGCTCTCCAACTATCTGAGTTTTCTTCCCTTTAAGACGGTACATTGGCACCATAGCCAAATGACCGTTTCTTCATTGTCTGACAGCAGATATTATAGAGTGGTAGATACTTTCAGTATCGCCCTGGTAGAAGATCGCCATTCAGAATCGAAATGTCACTTGAAATGGCTTTAACTTTTGGTGTGCCGAAATTACCCATCGGATGTGCTAAATTTGTATCCGTTGAACGTCAGTATATACGATCAGCAATGTCAAAAAATCTTTTCTCTGAATATAAGTAGCTATTCTGGGAAAACTACTTATGATAGATATATACAATTTTTGTAAATATGTAAACGCATTATCTGGTAAGACGGTACAACTTACAAAAACATAATTATGGAAAAACAAGTAAGTTACTATGGAAATAGACACTACAGAAGTATTAGATCTCGGGGGCTCGGCGTTTCAAAGGTTAGCTGTGTTTTGTGACCAAATATGAATAGCCAGGCACTCCCCAACCTTCCTCTTTCCAATCTGCTTTCCCTCCATGGTCCTACTGGCTGCGGTATATCCATATAAAAAAAATTGAAAATATTTTATAAATATTTTGAAAAAAGCAATATTTATATTACATTTCAATTTATAATACCAAGATGGCCGCCAAAGAGTGCAAAATGGCCAATAAAGAATCCAAGATGGCCACCAAAGAGTGTGAAATGGCTACTAAAGAATCAAAAATGGCGACAAAAATACCAAAACGGAGGCTAAAGATTCCAAGATGGCCCCCAAATATCTTAGCCCCTCTGAATTTGAAAATGTCTGTCGCATTTGCTTGAAGCAGCGACGTTTGCAATCAATATTCGCATACAAGGTAACTTCTGGGGTTCAAATTCAGGCAGTGCTCTGGTTTGGGGTGCGAACCCACGGATGGATTGCCCGCCACGATATGTCTGGGATGCTACGGAGTGCTGGTGGCCGCATACAACTTCAGGTATTATTTATCTAGTAAATATCTGTAAGTAGGGATATTGAAAGAATGGGGAATGCAGGAAACTCCATTGATGGGAGACTGAATGCTGATAAAAGCAATGCACTATGGAGTGCTGATACCAACCCAGATGTATGGGAGTGAGGCATGGAACTGGCAGAGGAAGGATGAAAGTAGACTGAATGCTGTAGAAATGAGAGTGTGCCAAAACCATGTATGACCATGTTAAAAATGTAGAGATAAGGAAAGTATGCAAGGCTGGGAGAACAAAGAAGGGAGAGTAAGGAGAAAGCGTAGCCTGGAAGTAAGTGGCAGAAGAAGCCTGGGACACCTGAGAAAGACACGATCAAATGAATGAAATACTTGAGCGGGTCATGTCAAGAATGTAAATGAAGCAAGGAGTGTGTACCAATACAGATTTCAGAAAACTATTATAAATGAAATTATTTTTCAGGAGTTTGTGTGCGCAGTCCGCTCTAACACTCGAGAGGTTTCTAAAGCAGTATGCAGGGGACAACAAAAGTCACATAATTCTGGTGAACATCAAAGCTAATAACAATTCTGAACAAAATTCGGATGAAACCATCAAAGAGGAACTGTCCGATTCAGATAACGAACATTCCGAACGTTCGGATAATTGGGCAGATGAACCGACGAATGATTCCGATTTCGAGGAAATTACAGTTAAGAAATCTAGAAAAACTGGAAAACGAAAATCTAGGATTCGGAAATCACTGGAAGAGAGCCTATTTGAAAATGATGGAGAGATTTCTGAAATGAATATGAGTTTATCTGAACTACAGAAATATAATAAAGAAGAAAATTCCGACAAAAATGTTGTCAACGGCGGTATGTTATTATTTTGTCATTTCATTCTTATAGTTTGTTTGATAGATTTTTTGTAGTTGGATATTGTTATAAGTAATGTTATAAGTAAGAAGCGGAAAGAATCAAAAATAATAAAACTTAACAAAAAATGCAAAAAATATGCAAAATGTTGGATTCGTTGAAATAATTTAGATTTGTATTGTTTTAATGATTTTTATGTTACGATTGCGTTAACTGTGTGCAGAAACGGGCGGTCCGTTTGATAGATTCGCCTAACTTAACAAACGGATTGCAATCTTTGGAGCACAGACTTCAGGGAATACTGGTATTTTAATGGAAGATGCTCTGAGGAACTAACGTCATTGATCTCTTCGGCACCAGTGCACAGTCGGGAAACATGCCAAATGCGCGCCCCACATTTGCATAAGGTTGACACATGTCACATGAGAACGGGTCGCTTCTACGAATCGTTCTTGTGTTCAACAGCTCGGCCGTGGAATGATCTGCCGGCCTCTGTGTTTCCTCCCTCCTATAACATGAGTCTCTACAAGACCCAGGTTCGCTCCTTCCTATCCTCTAAAAGACCCTCATGTAGCATCCCCAAAGATGATATAGGCCTTGAGGGATATTATTTCCCTCAGGGCCTCCTGTTTGGAGTTATTGTAAAAACAAAAAGGAAAAATGAAATAAGTTTTTGCGAAGGTAATCTCTATATATAAAAATGAATGTTTGTGTGTCTGTCTGTCAAAAAAATGCATGCTGCACCACAAAGCAAATAATTTATTGTTATCTTTATTATTTTTATTTTATTTCGAACTAGCTGATGTGTAGCAGGCCTTGCTCGGGATTATTTTTATTATGCTTTTTTGACAGCGAAAGTAATGCCTTGTGACGATTATTACTATCTCTAAACAAAGAAACATCCATTTGAAAATTTTATTTCATTTAAAAACTTTTTTTTTCAAAAATATCTAAGTAATAAAGTTCTTAAGTAGGTACCTATTTGGGTTTTCCATTTTGAAAATATTCTACCCAAACAAACCTTCTTTTTTTGAATATGTAATCTGTGGCTAACCAGAGTGGTATATCTATGGGCGAACCTCAATACAACATGGCGGGTTCAATGTTTTTCATACTAATTTTAAAACGTTATAGCAACAGTTTTACATATTGGATTTCATTCAAACTACTCTCTAAACCTTCCCGGCACTAATAAGAACAAACTGTGCTATTTGCAGCCAAACCGGTGGAGTAATTTTCGAGAAAATCGAGGACAGACACACATTATGAAAACAATATGTGAAACTTCAACTATAACTGTTATTATATTATTTTCTATTTTACTTTATAAACCACTGTACACTTACATTATTATATTATACATGTCTTTTAGTTATAGTTAAATTTAATTACAATAAAGATATTATTATTACTAATATATATACTCGTATAGTAAACTATGAAAAGAGTTTTTGTCATTTAAAGTTCACTGACACCAGAATATATAGACTTGCCCTAACGTACCATTTCAATAGCTGGGCATCATCCTAGTTCACTGCCGTCATTTATAAAAGGTTCAAACTAAATATTTGGTTTCTTCTAATTGGTATTCACTTTGTGGCGTCATTATTAATAAATTAATAAAAATATTTGGTAAACACCACTTTTTTAATATATATATTTTTTAAATTTAATATAAATACATATAGAATATTTAATAGTACAGATATAATAGCTAATTATAAAAAAGTATTAATTTATTTTACAAAAAATGCACAACTCAATAGAGAAAGACTTCCCGTGTTTGAGTTGCGTAGCACCGCCAACTAGCGACAGTAGTGAATAAATTAAATTAATAGAAATAAAATTACATCAAGAATGTAATATACATAATGTTTGTGAAAGACTAAAAGTACGTGATACTAGAAATGCAACATAAATATCAACATGTTTCGAAAGTGAAGCTTTCCTCATCAGCAATATATAGAATACTAAAAAATAATAATGTCAAGTATGAACAAATGATAAAAATAGATCACAATAATGTAAGAATAGACAAATTATAAACATAAACAAAAAGTGATTAAAGTTGGTCAAAAATGTTAATAAAAAATTATATTAGATATTAAATTTGTAATTATTATTTTTTAATAATATAAACAAAATTAAGTAAACAACAAGGCATAAAATTAAATAATGATAGTTTTTATTATTAAAATGTATATAAATGATATTTAAAAAAATATGTATATAAAAAAAATTGTTATCAACACATTTTTTCGGGAGACGCTTAAATGCATATACTGTTGGTAAAGAGCGGGAGACGGTTAAAAGCGTTTTTTTTTGTATTTACGCACTATTGGTAGACGGCGGGTAACGCAAAGACTTGTTCTTATTGGGGTGAAGTAAAGAGATGTGTAGTAGGGTGAGGTCCATAAGGACAGAAGGGACAAATGGAGCTCAGATGCGTCCACAGAAACACCATTTTTTTGCAAAAACGATGACCAGAGACAGATTTCGTCAAATACGGAGGGTTTAGTACTTCAATGGCAATGAAAATATTGAAGGTGAATCAGATTAACTATGTAAAGTCAAACTAAATTAGATTATTTCCTTCAGAAGTTCATAAATATTTACAAACCTAATCAGCAACTATCTTTAGATGAGGGTATAGTGCCTCAGAGAGGAAGATTAATAAAGCAAAAATGATAAAGTATGGGATTCCCGTACGTATGGTGTGTGAAAGTTCTACAGCCTACATATGCAATTTCGGGAGAAAATGATTGGAAATCATCAAAACTGCTGTATCACCTTATACTGATTTACGGTATCATAATTCAGTATAAACAGTCAAATACTTTTGCAACATAAAATTCGAATTTGTGGCACGATTCCAAAAAAATAGGTGTTAATCTTTTTATATTTCATAAAATTGAATTTAAAGTTGAACATACGTAAAATGACGTTGAAAATGAAAACTTAAAATTTTACCTTGAATATCATAATTTTACAATCTAAAACATAATAAAAGATTTCATTTAACGTAAGACACTAAATTTTATTTAAATATGATGCGTGCTTCAGAAGTTACAGCTATTTTACGTGAAACGTAATTTTGCCCGCGAATCTGAAAAAATAAATCGCCCTCTTTTTAGAGGGGATTGATAAAAATACCAGCTGAATTGTGTTAATATGAAAATAAATTTAAGAGAGAGCTATTAATTTTTTTTTTTTTTAATTATTAATTATATTTAATTGAATATTAACACTTTTTCTAATTTCTAAAATTTCAATTTTATCTATTTGTCAACCAGATGTAAAATTTTTTAACTTTTATTTATGTCAAAAGAGTGATGAGGAAATCTACGCTTTCGAAACATATTGATATTTATATATTAACCGCCCTACCCATACGAATGTACGTGATACGGCTGCTGTATTATCGCCCAAACCCAAAACGCCGTATCCCGTATGTTCAGGTACAAAAAACTATACCCAAAACCCACAAAACATTCGTATACGTCAAGTTTGTTCCTGCGTCATCTCGTTTAGTATTTCGAGGTCAGCTGAAGCTAACGGATGTGTTTGGGTATTTTCGTCTCTCCCATACAAGTTGGTATGTTGTAAACACGTATTGTTATTGCGGAGTCTAATGAAAAAAACCTGTTATTTTTTTTTGAAAACAGGCAAACAGAGCGAATGCTCAACAAAACACTTGATCAACGGCTGATCGGTGCCTCAGATTGATCCTTCAAAAAGTTGGGATATTTGTGATCTCACTGTAAATAACTGCTCGATTTTCCTCAATAAACCGGTTGTTTCTTTTCCCCAGGTGTTGTGAGCTGCCCGCGCTGCCAATCCCGGTTCGCCACCACCTCTCCGCTGGAGCTCCACACGGTGGAGGCGCACTCCTTCGAGGATGAGGCGGGCTACAGCTGCTACGGCTGCGACGCCGTGTTCCCCTCGATGCTGGGGCGCGCTCTGCATGAGGAAGACTCCTGCCCCAACATGCGGCCCGGCACCAAATATTGCTGCAGGTAAGTTAGGTGTGGGGGTAGGGTATGGGAAGGGGAAGGGGAAGGGGAAGGGGAAGGGGAAGGGGAAAGGGAACGGTAAGGGGAAGGGTTAGGGGAAAAGGAAGGGGAAGATGAAGGGGGAGAAACTCGTTCGTGATCCTTCTGGCAGCCAGATTTGGATATAGGCTTCATTGTGGGCGACTTCTGCTTACGAGCTGCTGCCCTTTCCCATCCGAGGATGTTATTAATGCCAGCAAGCTGCGCGTCTTGACAATACGCTTGCAACATTTAGTTTTAATTTGGTCTACTTTCTGCAAGTGTCGTTAGCATCCCTTTCTCGGGTTTTTTATACGGGGATTAAAAATAATATTTAAGGTTTTCTGTCTTTCCAGACTGTGTCCGACAAAAGTGGATTCATGCGCCCAATTTGACGCCCACCTAGAAGGACACCGCGTCACCCATTTTATCGCAGAGGTATTAAACTTTTTTTTAAATCTTCGTTCAGCATTCAATAATTTATGATTTATCACATATATATTATACACGGTGTCCGAAAACTAGTGGTACAATCTGGTGAATTTGCATCACAGAGATCCCAAAAAAACGAATTTTTTCGATCTGAGCAATTAGATTTTTTTTTTGGCAACTAAAGGGTTAAAAAACTTTTGGAGCCGAGTCTCCCCTTCGACACATTTTAAAAGAGATTAAACAGCTAATAGTAACCCCGAAGCGACGGATTTTATTCACACTTGGGACCCAATTTACTCGAAATCGAAAGTTCTAATCAAAAAAGTTATATCGCGAAATCGACTGTAAATGTGTTCATTCACCAGTTTCCCGCTTGTACCACGAGTTTTCGGACGCCATGTATTTAAAATAAGTTAACATATATATTTTTAATGTGTCTCTCTATGGATATCCTGTATTGAGACGGGTATATTTGAAACCAGAAAATCAAAAAATGAATGAGGGAAAATTAGTACAGTAGCTTCAAATCAATCAAAAACATGATGCAAGAAAACTGCTAACTTCTTCCTCTTCAAATTCTGTAATAATAATATTAAAATGTTATCCAGCCATCTCCAACGATCAAGCAGCGGTTCTACCGCTGCCCGGACTGTCCCTATACCTCGCGCAATGCCGAGCAGGCCGGTGCGCACCGTCTCCGCCACCGCGGCCTGTGCCCCTTCACCTGCCCGCGTCCCCCCTGCGCCTTTCGCACCGACCTGCGCGCCTCGCTCGCCCAGCATGCCGCCCTCCACAGCGAGCGCAAGCCGCTGGCGTGCCCGCAGTGCACGTACAGGGTCAGGGGTATGGCCAGGCTGTGCAATCACGTCAGGGGCACGGCAGCTGGGATAAGGTGGGTTAATTTATTTTTATTAACCGACCATTATCCAATTACACGAAATACACAACACGAAATGAGATACACAAGAGATACAGACAAAGAACAGCACATAAATAATACATGAATGAAGCAATGACAAAAATATGCAATTGAAAGAACATTCAGGACAAGTTTTTCCATGATTTTAGGCAATGATGTTTTTATTTTATTTATTACATACGAGGTGTGTTCAAAAGAAAAGGTGAATTTTGAATTTTCAGGGGCTGTGTACATTCGATTATCGAATTTTTTTTTTGTTATGTTGGTACACATATGTTTATCATATGTTAGCATTATCAGCCATTTTGGATTAGTGGTTTGTTTTTGACAACTGGAAAGGTTAGTCACGTTTTTGTGTGTTCTTCGATTTTTTACTTTTGAAAAAAATGGATCAAAGAATATGCAAATTAAATTTTGCATTAAAAATTGAATAAAGTGCTCCAACGCACTTAAAATGTTGACTGTGTCATTCGGCGAGTCTACTTTGTCTCAAAAAAATGTTTATTAGTGGTACAAGCGCTTTACAGAAGGCAGAGAAGATGTTAATGACGATGAGCGTCCTGGAGTTGCAACCACGTCAACAAACGAAGAAAACAGTCATAAAATGGTTTTGTAAAATCGTCGAATCACTATTAGGGAAGTTGCAGAGGATGTTGTCATATCAATCAGCTCATGCCATGCAATTTTCTCCGATGTTTTGGGCATGAAACATATGGCAGCGAAGTTTGTTCCGAAATTTCTAAATTTTGAGCAAAAGCAACGTTGCATTAGTATCGCTCAGGAGTTGTTGAATGACGTCAACGACGATCCAGATTTCCTCAAAAGGGTCATAACTGGTGATGAAACGTGGGTATATGGTTACGACATCGAAACCAAGTCCCAATCATCCCAATGGAAGCGGCCAGAAGACCCAAGACCGAAAAAAGCACGCCAAGTTCGATCAAATGTGAAGGTTTTGCTCACTGTTTTCTTCGATTACAATGGCGTAATGCATCATGAGTTCTTGCCAACACGTCGTACGGTTAATAAGGAATACTACAAGGGAGTTATGCAACGTTTGCGTGAAGTAATACGGCTCAAACGATTGGAATTGTGGAAAAACATATCATGGATTTTGCATCACTATAATGCACCAGCTCACACATCAATGCTTGTTCGTGATTATTTGGCCAAAAACAACACCGTAATCATGCCTCAACCATCGTATTCACCAGATTTGACTCCCTGCGACTTTTTCCTATTTCCGAAACTGAAGAGACCAATGAAAGGATAGCGTTTTGCCACAATTGATGAGATAAAGTTAGAATCAAAGAACGAGCTGATGGCCATACCGAAAAGCGCATTCCAGAAGTGCTTCGAGGATCGGAAGAAGCGCTGGCATAAGTGCATTATATCTGAGGGGGATTACTTTGAACGGGAGAAAATGGATATTGATGAATAAATAAATACTTTTCGAAAAAATTCGAAATTCACCTTTTCTTTTGAACAAACCTCGTATATGTTGTAAATTCTATTGTTCTGAACTCCTGCATTTAATCAACCTGTACATACCCAAACAAACTACAAGACAAACATTAACATTTTAGATATGTATATCCTGTTCCAACTATAGTTTGAATTCCCCAATTCAACGCTTACACAGCCTTGGTAACAAATACTTAAATGATATGGGATGTATTTGACAATAATCTAAATTTGGCAAATTTCAAAAGAAGAGTGAACGAACTGTTTCTGCCTAGTTTATAAATTATTTTTAACTACAGCTGTACTATTTATTTTTTCTGTTGCTGTGTATTTTTAGCTTTGGTGCAGTTTTTTTTCATGTGTAATTTAACTTTTGTGCGTGTTTTCTATTTTCTGTTTTTCTTATGTGATTTTAAAAATGATGTATCTGTATGTAAAAGTGATCTGGCCATTTAAGTAATAAAATAAATAAAAAAATAAATATATATTAACATTCGTTATCGGCTGACGTATTGCCCACTTCACTAGGTGTGAAACGCCTGTGTTGAGACGGCCATTTACAGGCGGGTTGTTCAGCTAGGATATTTAGATGACAAATAGATTGATAGATTATAATTTAATAAAAAAAAAAAATTATTTAAATATATAAAATAATTTAGTAGCTGACAGGTTTATTGCAGGTGATCAGTGATCTTACCTTTAAAGAAACTTTTGTTTTGCGTATTTCTGATGTCACTAGGTAGGACATTAAATAGCCTAATAGCATTTATTTAAAACTTCTTTGTCCATAACAGGTGACACAAACGGGAATATTAAAAGATTTTACATGTGATTGATTGTCTCAGGGCTCTAGTGCTTGTTCTTTCTTCAAACATATGGATATTTTACATGTGATTGTCTCAGGGCTCTAGTGCTTGTTCTTTCTTCAAACATATGGATATTTTACATGTGATTGTCTCAGGGCTCTAGTGCTTGTTCTTTCTTCAAACATATGGATATTTTACATGTGATTGTCTCAGGGCTCTAGCGCTTGTTCTTTCTTCAAACATATGGATATTTTTAAATCGATGGAGCAGGATATTTTTTGAATATGTTTTTCTCAAGTTGGGAACATGTCGTCTTGGGTTATTATTCAAAAAGTAGTTAAAAAAAACATCGTTTTTTTTTCATTAGATTTCGCAATAACAATACGTGTTTACAATATACAAACTTGTATGGGAGAGACGAAAATACCCGAACACATCCGTTAGCTTTGGCTGGCCTCGAAATACTAAATGAGATGACGCAGGAACAAACTTGACTTCTACGAATGTTTTGTGGGTTTCCGGTATAGTTTTTTTGTAACTGAACATGCGGGATACGGCTTGTTGCGTTCGGGCGATAATATAGAGGCCGTATCACGTACGTTCGTATGAGTAGGGCGGTTAGTGGAACTTTAAGAATAACCTTGACGATTAGTGTCTCTATCTTTGCTAAAGGCTCCAGGCAAGTATTTGTGGGATTACCCCAACTGTTTACCATATTCGAGAGATGATTGTACAAGAGCAGAGTAAAGTTGCCTCAGTTATTTTCTATAGACAAGTTTCCTTAGTTTTCTAACAAATTCTAAATGATAATTTTTAAAGTTTATTTTCGTAAAGCCTAACAATCGTTTACACTGGTACCATAAAATTCAAGTCCCTGGCTTGAGTTAACAAATCGCGACATTCTGGACAGTGGAGAATGGTACCCATAATTAGTAGAGTGTTGATTGAGGAAAAGCAATTTATGTGTTTCTGAGTCTACGGCGAGGAATGTTGAACTGAATAAGTTGCAACAAAGAAGGAGAGTCAATAATATAATTAATTATTTATTATTAGAGTTAATAGGGGAAGGGGTCTTTGAAAATGGTTATATCAGCCGAAATAGCTGTTGTGATAAATAAAATATGTGTTAACAAATTATCAAATAAACACAACAAAGACTTCCCAAACACTCACCCAACATTTGTGCACGGTTGACATTCATAAAATGATAATGATTTATTTTTACTTTCATTAGCTTAACAGTAGAAAAAAATGGTTGTTGAAAAAACCTGTGTTTCCATCTTTAAGGATGCTTTGCGGAGGGTCTTTTTGATTTTTTGGGTGTACAAATGTTGGGCAAGCATTTGGCGTGTTTCTCGACTGTGCACCGGTGCCGGAGGGATCAATGATGCCACTTCCTCAGATCATCTTCCATTGAAATACTGATAGAACAAGCACAGCATTCTCATCTGACAGTTGTGCTCTAAAGATTGCAATCCGTTCGTTAAGATAGGGGAATCTATCAAGCGAATCACACGTTTCTGTCAGAGTCTAGCGTTTTTTTCAGGCTCCAGACCAGAGATCGCTGCTAAATTCTACAGTGGGGCACAACTGCGTTTTGTACAGGGTCAGCGGTTGTGTACACAGCACTCCCAGCCTCTGAGAGGCTAACTTGACTCTGGCTTCGATGGAGCTCCCATGCCTGAGCTGGTTACTTAAAGTTACACCAAGCATTTCAATGGAGGGCTTGTTGGGAAGATTGCTTCCGTTGAAGGAGACTAGATTGTCAGTTCGATCCCTTTTAGACGTTATCAGATATAAAGGAAAGACAAACATTCCCTCGTAATATTTGAATTCCTCTTATTTCCATTATTATAGTGGGAGAATGCTGCTTGTGCAGTTATTGAGGATTGAACCCGCAACGTCGCAAGCTTTATGTCACTCCGTTAATTTTATAATGTGCATTTTATTTCTAGTGCCAGATTTGCGACACGCCATTTGGCACCAAGCAGCAGCTGTTGGATCACGGCGCGTCAGAGCATGGTTCGGTGCAGTTCTCTGCATGCCCTCGCTGTTCCAAGTTCTTCACGGGCAAGGGGGTCTACTCTAGACATGTGGCGACATGTTCTCACGTCGCAGGGTATGTTTCACTAACTCTCATCTCATCTTCTTTCTGTTAATCGTTTCCATCCCTTGACCCATCGCTTCAACAAGATTGTCCTGCGCTACTTCAGGCTCAGACTTCTGGAGTTATGTGCTTTCTCCAGCTTCGCCCAGGGCGATTCACTGGAAGTTTTCCCTCTGGAATTGCTGCCAGTGTTTTATGCGGAAGTCGGTCTTCTGGCATTCTTAGCAAATGTCCAAGTCACCGAATCTGCAACTTCTCGATGAAAAGTAGCAGGGGTTCGACGCTGAGACCATCTCGGATTGTCACTTTTTTAAACTTATCTATTGCGGTGATACACGTCCTGGGTAGAATGTGTGTGATCACCAATATCTCTGGGTTTCGTGAGTCGATGTGTCGGTAGTTGATTTTATATAATTTCTTCAAAAGATTGGTATTCGCTTTGTGGTGTCATTAATAATAAATGATTTAAAAAATTACTTTGTATTCACCACTTTATTAATATACACAGATACCGACATGCTTAATATATTCCTGATGAAGAAAGCATCGCTTTCGAAACATGTAGATAGATATCTTTGTATATTAATAAAGTGGTGATGAATACAAACTAATTTTTTAATTCATTTATAGTTAGACTTCAATTTATTTTTTTAATTAATTTATTAAGTTAAATAAATACATAAATTATTTCACTTTTTAACCTAAGTACATATATAATTATTTCACTTATTAACCTAAATACATACATATTATTCTTAACTCATTTTAACACTTACATTATACATCATATCACTCAACATCGCATTACATCACTTATATACCCCACATATCATTCTCATATTACATATCTCCATTACACACTGTTACTCTGCTCACCCATTTTGATATTGAATAGTTTCTTTTTAAATGTTCCTATTCGACTTTCCGTCTTCAGGCTGTCGGGAAGGATATTGTATATTTGTAATTGTATGGCCAATATTTCTTTTTCCACTTTCAGTCCTTACTGTGTTCTTGTACAGTTTGTTTTGTTGTCTTGTGTAGTGTTCGTATACTTGTGATGTTTTTATAAATGCTGTGTTTGTGTGTATATTTGTATTTTGTAGATTAATAGACATATATTATATTCATACAGTTTTCTGATTTTCAGCAAGTTCATTTCTTGGTATAGTTTTTTTGTGGGGGTGTCTGGGTTATAATTGAAAAGTTCTTTTATAACTTTATTCTGTATTATTCTTTATTATTTGTAATTCGTTCAAGTATGTAATGTGTGTATTTCCCCATATTTCTATTAGGTAATTTAGGTGGGACTGGATTAAACTAAAGTATAGGCCCCTCTTAACGCGTGCTGGTAAAAGATGAGCTATTCTACCAAATACACCAATTAGTGGAATGATTTTTTCTTTTACGTTTTGTATGTGTTGTTTAAAGGACAAGTGTTTATCAATATATAGGCCCAGATATTTTTCACTATCTAAAATGCGTAGGTTTCTTTCTTCTATTTGTAATGGTTTATGAATCGGCGTCTTTCTTTTTGGTGAACTTAAGATCATGTAACCAGTTTTTTTAACATTAATTGTTAATATGTTTTTAATTAGCCAATTGTTTATTATATTGAGATCCAGTTGAGATTTTTCTAATAAAATTTCCAAGTTTTTTTCCAAAGTAAAATATTGCAGTGTCGTCTGCGTACAAGAAAATTTCACTGTTTAAATTTAACTGACATACATCATTTACCTTGAGGAACTCCATAGTTAATGCCATTGAGTTGGCTGTTTTTATCTCCTATACTAACATATTGTTTTCTGTTATGTTAGATACGATTTAATAAGTTTAAGAGCAGGACCAGTTACACCTGTTTTTTCTAATTTTTTAACCAATATTTTATGACTCACGGTGTCGAAGGCCTTTTGAAGGTCTACTAGAATTGCTATGAAAATAATTTCCGTTATCTATGTTGGTTCTGAGTTTATTTATAAGGTCATTGCATGCAGAAAGAGTGTATGATTTTTTTCTAAAACCGTACTGTTTGGAATATAATTTTTTTTTTTTTTGTAGAAAGTTATTTAACCTATCGTATATTACCCTTTCGTATATTTTTGATAAAATCGGTAGGACAGAAATGGGCCTGTAGTTGGAAGTTTGGGTTTTTGAAGCACTTTTATGTATTGGAATAACCCTAGCGATCTTGCAACTATCTGGAAATTGACCTTCTTTCAAGCTCAGGTTGATCAGTTTAGTTAGTATGGGCGTTAATAGTGGGGCAAGTTTTTTTAGTATTGTGCATTTTAGTTTGTCATGTCCAGCACTCGCGTTTGATTTTAGGGTTTTTATTATAGCTAATATTTCAAGCTCGGTTGTGGGTTGCATATATATTGATTCTTCACTTTCATGTTTTAATGTAATATTGTCGTCTAGTTTCTGGGTATATTTGTTGAATATACTACCAGCCAAAGAAGCGCCAATATTACAAAAGTAGTTGTTGAAGTTTTCGCATATCTTGATGTCTTCCGTGATAATTTCTTCACCCATCTTTAATTTTTTACAAGGTTTGTTTAAAGTGTTAGTTTGGTTTTTAATGGTACTGTTTATTACGTTCCAGGTTTTTTTGGTATTATTTTCACACTTTTCAAATAAGCCACCATAGTGTTGTTTTTTTAGTTTTTGTTTTTTTGCAGTTATCTTGTTTCGTATCTTAGTATAATCTGTTTTCAGTAATAGATTACTAGGTTGTTTTTTTTATTTTTAAGTGTAGTATATTTCTTTTTTTAATCATTTCCAATAAATCTTTTGCTATCCATTCTGGAAGACAAGTTTTCTTTGTTTTGACTATTGTGGAACTGTAATAATTGATTTTGTTTATTAGGTAATTAACAAAATGGTTGTAATTAGATGATGAGTCCTCATTACTTTTTATAGAAAAAGGATTCTGACGGATATCCTCCTCTAGTCTATCATAATCAGTTTTTGTATATTTATAGGTAGATTTTTGTGATGAAGTTTTTTTAGTGTAGGTGTGAACTATGTCAAGAATCAGTAAGTTGTGATCAGATATTGAAGTGTGACAGTTTGTTATGGTGTATGATAGGTTTATGTCTGAGAGTATGTGGTCTAGGATAGTGTTGGTGTTTTCTGTGATACTTGTGGCATGTAGTTTTTTTACTTTATTCATTATAGTGAAGTTGTTAGACTTGATCGTTTCTGTGTATTTACGAGTATGCGTGTTTGTGAAATCGAGCAAGTTGACATTAAAGTCTCCAAGTACAATTGATCTTTTGTGAGTTTTTAATTGTATGGTTAGTTTATCTAAGAATTCTTGGAAGTTGGTGTTCGGTTTCTTATATATTACGCCGATGTTCATATTCAGTTTATTTAAGTGTATCCAGAGGAAGTTGTTGTCTGGATCTACTGTATTGTCGATTACATTATATTCTAAGTTTTCTTCAATAAATATCGACACTCCTCCCCCAATGCCCTCCGGTCTGCAGGATGCTTCATGATTATAGCCTTCAATATTGATGTATGGTAGGTCCGTTTCTTTGAGCCAAGTCTCTGACATGAGAATGATGTTAATCTTATATTTTATTGATTTTAGTAAGCACAGGATCTCGTCAACTTTTCCTTTCAGGCTTCTAACATTGAGATTTAGAAATGAAAGTGAAGTTTGATTTTTTTTTGTCTCCAGCTGTTTGTAGAGAGTTACGTCATCTACCCGCTTGTGCTGGATTTTTTTTACTTTTATAAAACCTGCATTGTTAGTACTGGTGGTCGTCGATTGATCATTATTATCACAATTTTCAAAAACGTTTGCAGTTTTCATAAAAAATGAACCTTTTTCTGTTCTATTTCAAGTTTTCTTTTCTATACAGGACATTCGTAACTCTATGCTGGGTGATTTGAATCAATGTTTATCCTCAGCTTGTTTCCAACATTGATGCAATTATTACACTTTTCTTTGCCTTTTTCAGTCGTGCAATTTTCACTCTTATGGTTTTTGGTACATTTAGGACAGACTTGTGCATCTTTTTTACATTCACTTCCTCTGTGGTTGAAACCATAGCATTTGAAGCATCGTTTGATATCAAATGCATCAAAAACTCTCACTCTTTCCCATCCTGTATTTATTTTTTGCATTTTTAGCATTTCTCGGTGTGTATTTGTATCTACTTCTAGATAAATAATGTATTCTTCTATTAATAGTCGTAATGTTACAAGGTGAGTCTTAAGGAACGAAGAAGGACGAGACAACCATTCACTCGCTTGTATGATCTGCTGACATGCTATCTGTTTCATACTTGGTTGTTCCTTCATTCCCTTGGACATACCTTCACCACATTTATTTATCATGGTCTAAAAAATAATTTTAAAAAGTACAGAAAAAGAGGAAATGGTGCAATATATTTTTATTTTATTTATTTAGACATATGGAGTACACTTTATTACTAATGATAAGGTTAGAATATTAAACTTTACACTGTTAAAGTACCCTTTACGTATGTCCATACAATATCTTCATTTTATTTGATCACATTATTCATTTAAATGTCCTCAGTACAAAAGCTTTGATTAAGATCTACACGGCTCTCTGCCAATCACTATTAGAATATGGTATTATCGGATGGGGCAGTGGTAATGATAATATTCCTAATTTCCTCATTAGAACATAAAAAGCCATCATGAAAATAATACTTAAAGTCCCTGTAAGAACTAGCACTGACGAAATCTTCAACAATCTTAATATTATGTCAATAAAACAATTATACTCTAAAACAATACTACAGGGTGGCGCAAAACTACCGTTATGGTTTGGAATGAAATGGCATAATCAAGCCGTTGTTGGTAGTCTATCGGCTTCAATTCTTGCACAAGCTGAACCTTATACGGGAACATGTGCAATGTGGCCAAAATCCTCTGAACGGACCTCCGCGATAGCCCCAGTTGTGCCGAACGTCTTCTTGTTGATGTTTCTGGACTGTCCTGCACACTATCCACAACACGTTGGATATTTTCTTCCGTGTGGACCGTACGTGGTCTTCCGGTACATGGAAGGTGTCTTACTGTACCATGTTGTCGAAAATATGCAACCAGGCGGTTTATTGTTGGTGCTGAAGGTCCAGTACGCACATTAAAAAAACGACGAAACACTAGATCTCAGAATCAAAAACACATCCAACAAGCAACTACAAACACAACATTTGGACAAATAAACTTCTTATACTATGGTACCAAACTCTACAACAAAATACCACTCTCCTTTAAAAATCACAACAACCATAATAAATTAAAAATTCAAATAAAACTGTGGATACGTTACACAGGGAGATCTGAAATAGAAAATACATTAACACCAAATACAGACTAACACCGAAACCACTCAATTGCACTTAAAAGACCTCACCTTACAATAATTTTTTTAAGCAATATCATTAATTTAAAAAAAAAAAATTCTTCTTATTTTGTAAGTGAAATCCTCGACACCGGAAATCCCAGTGAGGATATTATTATTTTTTAACTTATTATAAAAAGTAAAAATAAAACATTGTTATTATTTGGTCTGGAATGTGAATACTTCTTAATTTTTTTATTTTATTTGGCCGCATGCAGGACCAATCTTAGGATAAATTCCCCGTATCTGTGCACAATATAACACACAATTTCACAATATCGACATTCTTCACAATACCCTTTCAAAACATCGAACCGAAGTAATACGTACGACCGCAAATTGATTCACGACTATAAAATGTATCGAGAGCATCTCCTTTCCCGATCCTGTCTTCCTCTTCCCCCTTCCTTCATATTTTGTTTTTTTTCTAATAAAACATCTGTATTTAACCACTGTTAGCATAAGAAACTTTTTTGACTTACCTTTTGATAAACTTCCTTTGTATATATATTTGTATTAAAAGCTGTTTGTTTCTTGCAAATAAATAAATAAATAAATTAACTAATGTCTGCGTGACTAATAATAATAAAAGAAAGAAAGTGTGTGGAGAGAAGATGTGGAGAAGTGTAGAGAAGTTATGAAATCGAAAATTGTATGTGACTATGAATAAAACTGTACATAAATGAGTCGTAGAAGTTTTTTTGTAATACAGTGAAACTCTCTTTAAGAATTTTTCAAAGAGACCGGAAGAAAAAACTTCTTATTCGGGAAAACTTTATTTGTGGGAAAAATTGGGCATTTTTTCAAATTCAGTCTTCAAAGGACCGAAAAAACCAAACTTTTTAAACATGAAAACTTCTTAAGAGAGTTGAAAGTGACTTTTAAAATGCCAACGGTCAATGCAGCATCGTGCAGAAGTTCACGCTTTTGAAGCATAAAATAGTACATAACAAATTTAGTTGGTCTTGTATAACGGGGAACAAATCCAAGCATTTTGTTGATGCAGGAGAGAGTATCACGTATGTGCCAATTCTCAAAGTATTGCATTCTTAATCTCTATATATAAAAATGAATGTTTGTTTGTGTGTCTGTCCTCGATTTTCTCGAATATTACTCGACCGGTTTCGCTGAAAATATCACAGTTTGTTCTTATTAGTGCCGGGAAGGTTTAGAGAGTAGTTTGAATGAAATCCAACAGTAAAACTGTTGCTAAAACGTTTTAAAATTAGTATTAAAAACATTGAGCCCGCCATGTTGCATTGAGGTTAGCTAATAGATATACCACTCTGGTTAGCCACAGATTACGTATTCAAAAGAAGAAGATTTGTTAGGGTAGAATATTTTCAAAATTGAAAACTCAAGTAGGTACGTACTTAAGAACTTACAGCTCCCTTGGGGTGATTTTTCACAAAAACGGCGCTATACAAATCATCCAATTATTATTATTATTATTATAACTTTATTATTTAGATGTATTTTGAAAAAAAAAGTTTGGCAAGCAAGAATTTCACAACTTCAAACTTTATTCCAAACAAAATAAATGATCCCGAGCGAGGCCGAGTACACATCAGCTAGTAATTCAATAAAATTAAATAAATATTTTCCATTGCAAAATGTTCATACTATTGTTAAATATCTTTTCAGAGACACCAGTGGCAATGTGGCAGATGACAAGTATTTCTCGGCGGACGAAAAACATGTTTCGACTTCTGTCGCGAAAGCCAATGCGTCAATTGAAACAGAAACGCATGTGATTACCGAGTACGGCAAGATGATTCGCACCAGCGAGGTTAGTGCATACGTACATAAAGGGTGAATGTTTAATTTTTATTTTTGATTACCTCCCATTCCAACTGCCCGAAGCCGGTTTTTTTATTAAATATTTTTTTGACTTTTTTTAATATTTTTTTTTTTTTTATTTGTTTTGAGGGAGCTGAGAGGAGGGGAAAAATATAGAAAAGAGAAAGGTTGAGAAATACCTAGCTATTCCCAGTTTTACAGTAAACAAATAATTTTTTAATATTGCCATATACGCTTTTTGTACTAATTTATCAATAAATAAATAAAGTTTTCATCATTTGTTTTATACGGTATTATGTATAACTTTCATGTCAAAATGAATAGAATTACCTTAACCTACCATTTCGACGGGTGGAGGCAAAGGTCACGTGACATCCTTTTTGGCACCAGCCTAGTTCACTGCCGTCCACGTCTGTTTCATGTGATTTTGATTCTGGTAAGCAAATTGTAAAACATATATTAAACTAGTCAAACTAAATGCTCAGTTTTGTAAACTAGCCAAACCTTTATATTTATTGTATTTTATTTTTTTATTTTTTTATTTAAATTTTTTTTTTTTAAGTGTCACCTCACAAGAGCGCATATCGCTACCCGGTTGGGCAGCATTGTGAGGCGGGTTAAGGAGGGGGCTGTAGGAAGGGATTTGTTAATGTGGGCCTTGAATTCACTGTTTTACTTTAAATTGGCAGCGCATATTATTTTGGTGCTCATCGGTTCCGATTAAGTAGGAATGCTTACTAAAATAGTCAACCACTAATCAAAAAGGTTAAATTAAATAAATGCACTCTTCACTAAACAGACTTGTTGTCTTTTTATACTTCTCGAGATGCTGAGGCGACAGCCGGCTAACTGCCGCTGACTCAGCACATTGATAATATAAAGCTGATGTATTTTTTAAAATAATTTATTTTTTATGGCATATAGGTGAGCTATTCGTGTGACAGCTGCGACTATGCGACCAAGCAGAAGCGTTACCTCGCCTCGCACATGCGTAGCCACTAGGCGGAGCCCTCCTTCAAGTGCCAGATCTGCCCCTTCCGCAGCCGCTACGTGGAGAGCCTCAAGGCCCACGGTCGTACGCACTGTCAACGTTTACCGCACCAGGTACGTTCCGGCAGAAGTTAAACGTATTTTGAAAAATAAAAGAGCGGTCTGGATGGCGAAAGTTCTGTGAAAACTTGTCTCCTGAATCTTCCCAGTCATCTGTATGGTCTAATTTTAAAAAATTCGGTTCTTCATATGCTCCGCAGCGTTCCAAACACATTCCAGAAGAAATTATTGAAGATTTCGCTGATAAGATAGCTCCTCCATCAGTTGCCAGATGTGACGAAATGCCTTATTTTATTTCTTATCCATCCCACTCTAGCTGGCTGGACTCTCCTTTCTCTGTAAGTGAATTAAAACAAGTAATCACTTCCCTTACAGACTCTTCTCCTGGCCCCGATGGAATAATATATAGCTGCATTAAAGCATTCTCAGACATGTCGATTGAATATTTTTTATCCCTAGTTAATTACATGTTCGAAACAGGATTTATTCCGGAAGTCTGGAGGGTACATAAAATCCTTCCGATTTTAAAACGAGGGAAGAATCCATCTTAATCTCATCTAATCGTCCTATTGCTCTGTCGTCATGTTTAAGGAAAGTAGCGGAACATTTGATAAAGAACAGAATGAAATGGTTTGTTGAAAATCAAGGAATTATCTCTCCAAATCAATATGGGTTCCGGAAAAGGAAATCAACCACGGATAATTTAAGTGTTTTGACAACAGACATCCGTATTTCTCAGTCCCTTAATTCTTACACTCTGGCCACATTCTTTGATCTTTCGTCAGCTTACGACGATGTATTAATTAATGTATTAAAAGAAAAATTAATAAAAATGAAAATTCCCTTAAAATTAATTCAATTTATTATTAATTGGAATAAATAATTGTCCAAAAAAAACCAACTTTAATCTTCAAAGGAATATTTAATGATTATGACAAAGAAGAATTTGTGGACGATCTCCTAGAACAAAATCATGAAATAAAGATTATGGCCGGAAATAAGGACACTAAACCTATCTTTAACGTAAAGAAAATAATTAAAAATAAATTTAATGATACATTCAACTATATTGTGGAAGTGGATAGTGAAGGAAGGAGAATATTAGTAAATAAAGAAAAAATCAACATAGGCTACCAAAAAATTTATGTTGAAGACGCAAACCCGGTAATGCAATGTTACCACTGTTTACGCTTCGGTCATGGCGCTGCAAGATGTCTTCAGCGAGAGAGAAACGAGAAACCCGGGTGCAGCTATTGCGGTCTCGACCATGCCTACAGCGATTGCAGGAACAAAAACAATCAGCCGAGTTGCAAAAATTGTTGTGAACAAAATGCAAAATATAAACTGACGTTTCCAGTCAATCATAGATCGAACGATAAAATCAATTGTAAAGTATATAAAAAAAATGCTCGCGATTGCTCAACAAAATATCGAATATTAACTTTTCCACATCTGTAATAATTTTCAGTTTAATTCTCACAGTTATGTGATATGTCAATGCTCACTATACCGTGCTATAAAACAAATGCATGATAAGTTTTTAATGTATACGTTTAACGATATTATTAATATTGCTTCGTTTTATACACCTTTGGCATATCATCTAATTGTCAAAATAACTGTCTTTTACACATATAATTACATACTCTGGTTTTTTATACATACACTTACTTTGGCATATTATCTCACCATCAAAATTACTGTTTTTTTTATTATTTATTTCTTATTTTCTTCATTATTATTATTTTTGCTATATTTATGGTAGGATTTCAAGTGGATATTTTCAGTTAAAAAATGTCTTTCAATCATATTGATCATGACAAAGGTATACATTTTTTCTAACGTAAATAATTTGAATGAATGGATTCAAATGCAGACTTCTAGGAAAGGTGAAACGAACAACCTAACTGTGTTGTGTAGAACTAAATATTAGGTCAATATGCAAGTACTGGGACCTCTTTCATGTTTATTTTAAAAACTGTATTAATCAAATTGACATACTTATGCTGTGCGAAACCGCAATTCGTTTGGAACTTGTGAGTTTTTATGACATTCCTGGATATAATTCGTATTACTATTGTAGAGGTCATAAATCCGGAGGAGGTATTTTGTTGTATGTAAAAAATAATCTCTCCTTTTCGCAAATATTTCTAGACACTAAATATTTTGAGAATGTTTTTGGAATATTGACACTTCTAAATAATAACACATTAAATCTTTTAGCTATATACCGACCTCCAAATCTCAACAAACAAGCATTTTTGTCAGAAACATCTTCTGTGTTTAATAACAATATTAATTCAAATGCATCATCTTTTTTGGCGACATTAACTTAAATCTATTAAATACAAATGATCCTATCATAATAAATTACGAAAATATTTTAGCAAATAACTAGTTAATCAAATGCATAGATGGCGCTACTAGGGAAGTGATCGTTCAACATAAAATAAAGTACTCTTGTATCGATCACTTTTTGTGAGGTTAAATGGAAAGCAATCCGTCGGAGCAGGCGTGAATTCAATATCCGCATACATATGTGATTATAATATTGCTGATCACCACACGACGGCTGTAAATATTCACTTCAACTCTATAGAACGGGCAAACTCTAACAAATCTCATAACATAACGATTCTATCACAAAAAAATATCGATAACAATATTCATAATTATGGTTGGAAATCACTTCTAGAGGTAAAAAAAGCTCTTTTATTATTTATTCAAAAATTAAAACTTATTTTGATGACTTGTATAAAAATAGTACAATTGTGATAAATAAAAAATCTAAAACACGACCTTTTGCCAAAAATGATTGGATATCTAATGATGCATTGAATAAGATTAAAAAAAGAGATTTTTTATATAAACGTTGGAAAAATGCTCCAACAAACAAATACTATGAAAAAGAATATAAATCTTTTAGAAATGTTTTAAATAAATTGTTAGTTAAATTAAAAACTACGTACTATAATGATAAATTTAAAAACTATTTTCATGTTTCAAAAAAAACATGGGAGGAGTGTAATAAAATTTTGGGAATGAAATGTAAAAACGACTGTGACGAAGTTGTCTCCAAATATCTGATGAAAGATCGAACAAAAGAAAATGTAACTAATGATTTTGTTGATTGTTTTTCTGAAAGTGTTTACAATATGTTACATAAGTGCAACTACAAGACAGCTGGGTTTGAACCGGAGGATATGCCTCAAAGCATGTACCTACCAAGAGCCACAGTGGCTGATATAGAAAACATTGTTAGGCAAATGAAAAGCTCTTCTCCAGGAATTGATAATATCAGGATGAGTGATATTAAAAAAAACATCTATAAACAACTATCTATAAAGGAGGTGATCACACTGTATTGGGTAACTACAGACCAGTTAGTATTTTACCATCACTCGACAAAATTCTTGAAAAATACATTCAGTTAAAATTAGTTAAATATTTGGAAAAAATTTCCATTATTGATACCAATCAATACGGTTTTCAAAAAAAAAGAGCACTGAATTGCTACTTCAAAAGTTTGCCAGCCTAATAAATAATGAGTTGAATTGTAAAAAACATACATTACTCTTATTTATAGATTATTCCAAGGCTTTTGATACTATTGACCATTGTAAATTACTTAAAATACTATAAATTATAGGAATTAGAGGAAAACTTCTAAAACTCTATGAAAATTACTTAAGCAACCGATGCATGAAACTGAAACTATTGAAAACTTTAAGTAAAAAAAGGAAGTTTATGGCAGGAGTTCCTCAAGGTTCCATATTAGGTCCAATTTTGTATATTATTTATGTATCATTCATTAAATACATTTTCAGACATGTAAAGCACTTTGTGTATGCGGATGATACTGCTTTGGTAATTTCTAGCAGTGATTTGCAAACATGTATGGACCTTTTACAAAAAGACTACATTGAACTTTTAAAATGGTCTCATGATTCTGGATTAATTATAAATGCAAAAAAAACTAAATTGATGCACATAAGATCCCCAAATGCAAAGGTGCATATTACATCTGAAATAAAAACACATACTTCAGATTATTTACACCATGGCATTCCTGCATCGTGTACATGTGAAAATGTTGAACTTGTGAAATCATATGTTTATTTAGGTGTCATTATTGATTGTTTTTTTAAATGGGATTTACAAATAAATAAGGTTTGTGTATATGTTTTTAATTGTTATTCTTTTTTAACCCTTCGCTTGTCACCATGTAAATAGAGTTGTGATTTGTCGCAATATATCTGAAAGTGCATTAACTTTGGAGGCTTGTGTAGCATTTTTTTCAACAAGATTCAACATAAATATCTGTTTAAAATTATTAAATAACAGTACATCTTTATTACAATGAAAATAAAAATTGACAGGACGGATTGTGGTAGCTCAGTAGATTAGTGCGCAAGATCCCAGATAGACTATGAGGTCCTGTGTTGGAGTACCAGCTGCTACCGTTACCATTTTCTTTTTTGTGTCTTTTCGGTTACATGTTTCATTTTGAGAGTTGTTAATGTTATTTTCAATGATTAAAAATATGCCACAATGAGGTTAATAAGCTTCGATAAATAATTCCAAAAATTGAAAAAAAAAAGTATATTTAATGGAATATTTTATATTTTAACTAAAATAACATGCAATAAAAAAAACTCAGTTGTAAGTTGTTCATTAAAAAAAAAAAAAGTAATATGTATTGAAAGTATACTATAAGAATTTATAAATTATATTTAATGACTATTATAAAATCACATTATAGATGAATTTTACTTATAGTAATACAGTAAAACCCATATTTTCTTAAAGTTAAATTTTGTACGAACCACAATTAGTCACAATGGGATACATTATTTTGTAGGGTTATTTTAACTTTTTCTGTGAAGGTTGTCATCAAAGTCAGTATCATCAATTAAATTGTTTTAATATTAGATGACTGATATTAAAACCTGTTTGCCCTGAAACATTCTGTGAACAATACAATCTACAGATTCATTCACAGTAGTGAATCAATTCAGTCTTTTTCCCTACGTCTTATGAATTTATTAATTCCTTTATTTCATAAACAAATATTACAATAATAATAATAACTGACCGGTCAGTGGCTGAGTTGGCATCGCATTTGGGTCTCGTCCAGGCATCGTGAGCTGATTAAGTCCTCCATTACGACACAAGCAACATATTCCGTTTACTGTGATGGTAGTAGAAGATTTTCAAGTATTGTCGGGTTAATCGTAACCAGGGAATATTTGTCTTTCTTTTAAATAAAATAATAATAATTACTTTAAAAAAAAAATTGTTAAATGCATTAGTATTGGAAATAGGATATAAAAATAATACGAAAATAACAATCTCAACCACTAAATAATAAATAATACGGAAAATGTATGTACACCTCAATATAGTAAATAATGGTTTCGTTTTTAAACACAATATTACTCGCCAAACAAAAACTGACTAATAGTGAGTGAGTGACGCTCAACCATAGAAAGTAAAGTATGAAAACAATTGTCATGACACCCCACCATCAGCCAATTATAACATCAAAGCACCCTGAGATTCTTACCCACTGATGATTACTTCGAACATTCTCGCCGGGCTACTGAAACTGATGGCTTGACCACGCTGGGACTAACGACAAACGAATTCACCGCGGGCATTGAGAAATGAATTAGGAACTTCTGACTAGCGTCTTGCAGTGACTTGACTAACTTTCGTCCTAAGGACCTAGAACGGACAGACTCGATATCGACAGACCAGTAACGTAGTGACGTCACAACTGAATACGGAATACATTTTTTAATTCTTTGAATCACAAAATGTAGATTGCGATAGCACATACAGATGAACTCAGAATTACTCACTGGGTTACTTAAGGCGGTTTGTGTGCTGGAGAATGTGCGGGCTGCGGACAAACGATGACCTATGAATTTTTATGAAGTATGGTGCGGAATACGTAAGTATCCTGCAAAATACGACAATACCTACGGTGACTTTGCGGCGTCGCCCATTAGTATTCGCGCCGTAATTATGGTGCCGTGCGTTAGGATGCAAGGCCTAAGGAATCGACAATTAATTCCGTGTCAAATTGAGAATTAGATCGAGTATGTCATGGAATTATTCGATTGATTTAATCATTCAATATCGCCCATGTCTTAAAAAAAATAACAAAACAAAAAAACTTACACAGTTGGTCGCAATGTACGGCACAGATCTTCAAATGAATATCACACGGCATTTGCGCTCCACCGATGCATCTGCCATAGGAAAGGGAGCAGCTTCTCCGAAATATTCCTTGTTGATGGAACATGTGTACCTCAACATATGCATTGCACTAAGTGAAGGGTTAATGAAGAGCAAGTACTTTGCGGTGAAACATTATAAATAAAGTATTATTCAATAAGTTACATGTGTTCCCAATGCCAACTGGTTTTTGCTTGGATTCGGAGCTTAAATTATTAATTTTTTTTTTTATTTTGATAGGGACTTCTTCATTTGGGTCATCATTCAGCATTTACCAGAAAAATACGAAAAACTCAATTCAGAAAATAATTTTAATGTAAAAAGTAAAACAAATTTAAAATTCAAAAGATTGCACTAATTCAACTCACATTTTGACAAAAAATATTTTAAACTGCTCCCAACCCTCTCGAGCCATTGAGACTATGGCATCCCCAATAAATTGTGGTATGTTGTGAGGCTGGAGGTAGCGTGGAGGGGAAGGAGGTGTGGAAGAGGAAGGTGGGGAAGTATCTGGCTATTCCAATCAGTTCACTAAACATGGCTAATTCAAACAACCTTTCAATTCTGAATGGTGGTCTCTCACCAGGGCGATACTAAGAGTATCATTCAATAAATATACATTTTCATATATTTATTAGACATAATTAAGAACATTGTTTACATGGTTAGAGCAAAAGTGTATTTAAGTACTAATTTTTATTTTTTTATTAATAAATAATCCTTTTAGTTTCCTTTTTTCAAATTTAATACCTCCCTAATTGAGAAATTCTCGTATTTAGGGAGGGAGTACTAATATTTATTGTTCATATTTAATTTCTACACTACTACCATGAACTTGATGTTCTGGTGTCTATACACTAATTTATAATATAAAATAAAATAAAAGGAATTTTTTATAAATACAATATATCTATATAATGTGTGTATATAAACATATATACATTTTTTCCAAGTGAACTTATAATATACACCTAAAATTAATTTCTTGTAAAATGTATTTTAAGTTTTTTCTTAAAAAAATCATAATTTTTTTCATCTTGTGAAGTTCGTTACAACATTTTATGGCAGAATATGTGTAATGGTGTTGAGCTGTTGTTGTATTGAGTTTAGGGATTATTATTTGTCCTGTGGTTCTCGGCCTGGTGCTCAATGTCTCTAATTTTAGATTTTCTTTATGGATTGTAAGTAATGAATTTTGTTTGGTATATTGTATTTAAATCTAAGACTTTAAATTCGTTGAATAACTCACAGGTAGAAAAATAAGATGGTTTTTTTAGAATTATTTTAATCAGTCTTCTTTGGACTATTTCCAATGGGGCTAAGTTAGTTTTAAACGCTCCTCCCCAGCCTATTATTCCATATTGTAGAATTGATTGTGCTAAAGCATAGTAAACCTTCAGTAGCATAGATTTTTGTAAAATATTTCTTAGTTTGAGGAATATATAGTATAGTTTTCGAATTCGTTTAATATTTTGCGCAATATGTTCTGTCCATTTTATGTGTTGATCTATTGTTATTCCCAAATATTTTATATGATTCTTTTTTGTCAATGTAGAGCATTTGGGTGAATTGCAGTTATTAGGATAATTTTAACAAGAGCTATGTATAATAATTTTGGAATTTGTTGAATGAAGGTTTTTGTCCGATAGTGTCATGAAGTAAGTTTTGTCCGAGTTTAAGGATAGGTAATTGTCATCCAGCCATTGTTTCAGGTTGTTTATTTCAATATTCGCACTTCGATAGGCTTCTTCCCAAGTTTTTTTTTCTACAATTAAAACTGTGTCGTTAGCAAAAGATATAATTTTTTCTATTTTTGGGACACCAAGCATGTCATTTACGTAAATAATAAACAGTATTGGTCCCAGAACTGTTCCTTGGGGGATTCCAAATTCTGAATTGGTGGGTTCGCTCAATATATTATAAAATTTTAAGTGTTGGTATCGTTTATGTAAATAACTTTTGAACCATTCTTTTACTGTTCCTGTAATTCCAATATTTTCTAATTTTTTTATTAGTTTCTTATGGCATATCCTGTCAAATGCTTTCCTCAGGTCGATGAATATACTTAAACATTTGTTTCCCGAGTCGAGAGCATTATATATTATAGAGGTTAATTTCACGATTGCATCTTGTGTGCCCAATTTTTCTCGGAAGCCGAATTGGTTATCATTAATTACTTTATTTGATTTGATGTGCTTAGTTAATTGTGACTTTACGACTTTTTCAAATATTTTAGCTACGTTTGATACAATAGATATGGGACGATAGTTTGAGATGTCGGATGCAATCCCTGATTTGAATATGGGGGTTATTATTGTATTTTTATATGTTTTTGGGAAAATTCCTTTTTGTATGCTGTTATTAATGATGTGTGTAATCGGTTTTGATAAAAATTGTCTCATTTGTTTTAATAAATTAACTGTGATATGGTCGAAACCAGGGCTTGCGGACGCTCGTAAGTCCATTATTATGTTTTCTATTTCTTTTTGGGTGCATTTGTCAAATCTCTCGAAGACTTTGGGGCAAGTCTGTGCGGTTGTAATTAGAGTATTTTTTGGTTGGTTATCGTCAATTTTTTTGGCTAGATTCTCTCCGACTTTAGCGAAGTAGTTATTAAAAATGTTTGCAATTTTAGCTGGTTCTTTTTTTGACTCTATTGTTTCGTTATCATATGTTATTTTATCTATCAGTTTATTTTTATTACCCTTGCCTATGATGTTATTGATTGTAGCCCAGACTTTTTTGTTATCTTTACCACTGACTTCAATTTTTTCCTTTAAGTAATTTTCTTTTGTTTTTTTAATCAAGTTTGTGAGATTGTTTCTATAATTGTATTAAATTATAATCATTGGGTTGTTTTTGGGTTTGATAAAATAGCTTTTCTTTATTTCTTATTGATATAACTATTCCATAAGTTATCCAAGGTTTTATTTTTCTATATTTTGATTTTAGTTTGACAGTTTTATGATTAGTTGCATTTGTTATGTGTTTGCGAAGTGTGTTTTCGAAAGTGATCGACGATTTTTCGGGATCTTCGGTTCTCATTGTTTCCTCCCACTTTTCCAATTTCAATTTTTGTGCTAGAAGTTCCATGTTTAATGTGTTTATATTGTACTGCTCTATTGGAGTTGCGGAAAAAGATTTTTTTAATTTTAAATCGAGAACTAAAAAACAAGTATAGTGATCGGTTATGCTAGTTTTCCAAATGATAGGTGTTATTTGTGTAGTTTGGTCAGCCTATGTCCAAAAGTGATCAATATAATGTGTGGGGATTTTTTTTAATAGTTCATTTTTTCTATACATTTTACAGTAAGTAGTGTACCCATAGATATACCGTGTACCTAATGAAAGTTACATGATACGTTTTTTTATTTTGTAATTTATGATATTTTAGAAAAACATAAGGCAAAAACTCCGATAAACTACTTTTTAGTAGTTTGTCTAACGGGAGTTTGTTATTCAAAACCTTATAGTAAATTTATACCCAAGGTTAAGTATCTACATAAAATAAAAAACATATAAGAATTATATAGAATATTAATATTAATACTTAAATATATTTTAAAAAACAAAAAAACAAATGACAACACTAAATCGTACAAAAAATAATATTTTACAATTATCCAATACAGAAAGTTCCTTTCAGCTAACAAAGTTTTCAACATATGATATTTAATAACTGTTTAGTTTTGATAGATTTTTTTATTTCAGCAAGTGACATATTTAAACACCTAGAAATCAACTGATCTTAACTTCTTCGTCCATATTTGTTTGTACGCTTAGATAATACTACATGTTAATTAAAAATACAACAAAAATTCATTGGACATTGTGCACATATTTTAATTGTTCGAGTGTGTTACATAACATGAAGTTATGATTTATGATGGATGTGATATGACGGTTGCTCGGGCAGTTGGTATTATTCTAGGAATAACGCAAAAAGAGAGGAATAGAAATGCGATCTTAGGTAGTTACAAGTAATTTATTTTTATATACGTGGGATTAGTCTTAAATCTAGAGTAAAACTTAATTAGACATAATAAATTTAATAAAACTAGGTACGCAATTACTTAATTCTACTGTTAAAGTCCTTGTACTTAAAATTAGAGGTTCACTGACTTAGGTAATTACTTAATTCTACTGTTAAAGTCTTTGTACTTAAAATTAGAGGTTCACTGGCTTAGGCAAGGTGGGAGGAATTATCATTATAGTCAGGCACTTCCCTTTTAGGTGATGGATGTCCAGAGTCCAGTGGCTGCGTTGTATGTAGAGTCCTCGCGTTCGCACTACGTATTCGTGTACCTCCGGATCGGGAGTAGGGGCAACGCGGCGATAATCAGAGGCCTTGGCGGTCTCCGATGTTGATCTCCGAAGGGCGAAGAGCAGTTACTTCCTTCTGGGATGGAAGTGTAGAATTCCCTCGTCGTCAGAGGACCTGGGCGGCCTCTCAAAGGAGCGAGAATTGGAACCTTCCTGGGCGGAAGGTTTCACTTGGCTGGGGGTCCTGGGCGGACTACTGCAACCGACTCGTCTGTCCTGGGCGTACTACTTGCAATCCTCGGTGGAAGACTGCACGCGACTCTCCGTCCCGGGCGGACTCTTACAATCGACTGTCTCCTAGAGCCCACTGTCCTTCTGTCTACCTGTCTACCTGTATTGTTCAGCGGTCGTTCCATCCGCGGCTCAATTCCCTTGAGGGGATTATTGCCGTCCCATAAAATCACACAGGAATTGCGGGCTTTCCCAAAATAGCAGTTAAGATTATTCCTAACAATAGGCTCGGCTAGCCTTTGTACTAAATTTATTTTATGGCCGGTCTAATCTGGGAATTCCTATTATTTAAAATGCACATTTTAAATCTAAATATTTCGGTGAATTTGGTCAATTATTTTAGGTGATTACAAAAGGCTATATCAGATGTATTGATCCAAATATAATGATTTTGGTTTAATAAAATGTCCCAGATACGGGGATTACCAAAAATTATCACCGTTGGATCATCTGTGGCCTCTGACAATAAAATACGAAACTGTCAAGAACTACGTCCAGAAATCGGGTTTTCCCCCACGCGGATACAGATCGACAAAGGCCGAGCTTTCCGGTATGGTTGCTTCAGCATTTTTTGAATTCTTCTTTCCTCGATGACATTATAAAATAAAGAATTCAAATATTGTGTTCACGCATAATACTTGTGATAGGTCATTTTTAGTGGCTTTATAATTTTTGCAACGAAAATAAAGTTTTTAATCAAAGTAACCATTGAACCGTTTCACTGTAGGATTGTGCAAATAGGATAGACCGTCAAACAACTCGGTCTTGGCACATACTTCTTGCTTAATTCACATTCATGTATTGTCTTATACAGATTATTCTGTTATTCTGACTATTGACGTGGCCCAACTTAAGTATTTCGTTCATTTGATCGTGCTATGTCTTCCTCAGGCGTCATCGACTTTTTCTATAAATATACAAACTCTTTTTCTCATTCATACAAACTCTTCTATTGTCCTGACACTTGACATGATCCGACTCAATTAATTGGTTCACTTGATCGTGCTATGTCATCCTCGGGAGTCACCGACATTTTCTGCCATTCTCATTCATACATATTCTTTGTTGTTCTGACTCTCGATATGATCAGACTAAATTAAT
Organism: Halesus radiatus; assembly: GCA_022606495.2. NCBI lineage: Eukaryota > Metazoa > Arthropoda > Insecta > Trichoptera > Limnephilidae > Halesus > Halesus radiatus. Next base: position 43,999 of record JAHDVE020011935.1, read on the forward strand.
TGGTTCACTTGATCGTGCCATGTCATCCTTGAGCGTCACCGACTTCTTCTACCATTCTTATTCATAAATATTTTTTGTTGTTCTTACTCTTGACATGATCCGACTCAATTAATTGGTTCACTTGATCGTTCTATGTCATCCTTGGGCGTCACCGACTTCATCTACCATTCTCATTCATACATATTCTTCTCTTATTCTGACCCTTGACATGATCCGACTCAATTAATTGGTTCACTTGATCGTGCCATGTCATCCTCGGGAATCACCGACTTCTCCTACCATTCACTTTCACGTTAAACATTAACACTCCAATTAAATAATTTTGTAGTATAATGTTAGGAACTGAAAACGTGCTTTCTTCGGAATCAAAAGTAGTGCTCTAGATGTGATTTTATATAAAAACGGTGCTGTATAAATCATCCATTTATTATTATTATTAAAGATTAATCACCGAAAACAGGATTGTTTATTTTATCAAATCTCATAATTACTTTTAAATCGTCAATTTCTAATGTATCTGTCAAAAATAATGTCAATATAATATAATCTACCTACGCCTGCACGCGAGTATGGCGGCGGGCAGAATCAAATCTCATAATTACTTTTAAATCGTCAATTTCTAATGTATCTGTCAAAAATAATGTCAATATAATATAATGTACCTACGCCTGCACGCGAGTATGGCGGCGGGCAGAATCGCGTTTCAACTTGGAACTTGCCCGATACTGATATGGATAGGTACCTTGTATCTGTCAATATCGTATAACGATGAATACTTGAGATGATACTTGTATCGAATATATCGAGATCGGTCAATAACGCAAGTATTAAATATCGATATACGATATACCGATGCTGAATATCAGAAATCACGTATTCAATAAATATCGCTTACATATTCGTAACGGCCGGATCGGTTAGAACGCTAATATCTATGGAGCCAGTATCGATATATCCGATGTATGGCGGTATTATAATACGTATACCTGTTACGAATATATTAGGTTCAGGCCTACTACCCGTCGGTAATCGTTACTTTTGCAAAAAGTAATCGTTACTGGATACTTTGATTACTTTCGTTACTAGGTACTTTGATTACTTTCGTTAATGGATACTTTGGGTACTTCGCTATCGGGTAGTGGGTACTGGGTACCTACACAACTCGTTACTGAATATTTTGGATACCTTGGTTTGATTACATTTGTCATTTGATTACTTTCGCCATCAGTTTCCGCGACAAATCGTTACTGGTTATATTTTGACGTTTGATTATTTCGTTAGCACCTAGGTAGATACCACGTTTATGTTATGAATAATTAAGATTCTACGTAGTACGTATAGAATTGGTTAGGTATGCTTTTAACACATGTTTTTAAGAGTGTTGTTATGTTTACACAACTAACGGACAATTATTTATTACTATTGAACTTTATACAAATAAATCATAGTTCTGGAGAAGATGTATAACTATACTAGTTTACAATAATATTATGTTTACGTGTAGGTACATACCAAAATATTGAAGTGGCAAAATAATTTCAAATGTTGTAAAACTAACATAGATGCGTAAACAACAAACTATTAAAATGAATTATTAGCTCACCCTTCTGCAAAGGTATACGAAGAACTAATGAACTAATCACCACATTATTATTCAATCAAATCAACTAACAAACCTCTATTTTTTCACTACTTTTCAGTTCTTTGTTTCACGCCACACGTCACAAGAAGTCAAGAATGTCATACTCAAGATGTATGAATAATTGAGTATAGGAAATGAAAGGCAAAAGGAATTACGTACCTATTGTATAAATAATCGTGTCACAAATGTTGTTATTAGTATACTCGTACGTAAATTATTTTTAAGAGATCTCCCTCGTTTAACATAAACACCCTTGACATACGTTATAACAAGAACCCAGCTCTATTGTTGTCTATGTAGGCAAACTTGATCCAAAATTACATATGAATACATCTGACTGATGTGTTATTTTCCTATGAAATATTAAATACATTTTTTTAGATGCAAGCTTGAATTTTTCATTGTTTTAACTTTGGAATAAATTAATTTAAAGCATTATTTTCTTTTTTACACATTATTTATTTATTTACACCTCATTATACATAATAATATTACCTATGGGAATACATGTTATATTGATACCATTTCTATCAACCAACCCATTCATCTTCATAACATACATCAATCAAAAGCATATTTTCTCTATTTTTTCTTTGAACTTGCCAGTAAATTTAAAATGTGGAGAATTTCTTTAGAACTTTGTAGAAAAATTGTATTTTAAAATAGTTATTACTAACATTATTTTCTACACTGTCAGAAATTACTGTTGTAATAATAATATCTAAATCATATTTTAACGTTGTCAGAAAACTGCAGTACTGTAAAAAATCTGGATTCTATTTGTAGGACTATAGTGTAACATATTATAGCAAATAGCTATATTATAAAAAGAATAATTCACAAAATCATACTCTAAATTATTAAAATGATCTGACAGGTAGTTCGCTTCAAACATTTTTTCCAATCACCTCGGCCCTCAGTTCCCAGCGCCTCTTGCGGAAAAAATAATAACCAAGTATTCGGTACTTGTAATCAATAATCATATCAAGTAACTACCAGCTAGCGCCTCTGGTGGCACAAATAATAACCAAGTATTCGTTACAAAAGTAATCATATCAAATAACTACCAACTAGCGCCTCTGGTGGCACAAATAATAACCAAGTATTCGGTACAAAAGTAATCATATCAAATAACTACCAACTAGCGCCTCTGGTGGCACAAATAATAACCAAGTATTCGGTACAAAAGTAATCATTTCAAAGTACCGACTACTTTTCGTTTTGAATAATCGTTACTTTGATTACATGGTGAGTAACGAATGATTACTTTTCGTGCATCTCTAGTAAATATATACCCAAATTTTCTCCCTCTCATCACTCGAATCGGTCTACTGACCAGGACGTGTTATATTGCTTTGCTCGTGGAGAGTTGCACACGGTTCTGTGACATTCCGTTGCCAAGGTTTTTCGCCTGGCTTGCCGGGCCTGCAACGCGGGTAGTCCTGTATCATACCTGTTCTTTTGCGATATTACCTAATACTGATATATTAGTTTACCGGTATTATGTTATTTTCACCGTTCCCAGATATTAGGTACCCATGGAATGATTTCGGGTAATGGCGCGGGGGGGGGTGGTTTCTTCAATAACAATCAGGCTTCAGAGTAGTCAGGCTATATCAAGGGTCAGATTAATAGTAAGTACGTATGAAAATGAATGAAGCAAGGAGTGTAAGATCGAGTTGTTAGGCGGCGCATTTCATCAGCGTGATCGGTACTATAATAAAAGAGACGGGTAAAGCACATATAACTGTATCAATTACTAGTGCTATGAAGAATAATAGATACTATCCGATCGACAATAGGATGGTTTTGTTACTGACTGAATTTCCGTATCGCTTAGATATTAACACCACATACCAAATCAGTATATAAATATATGAATACTAGAATATAGTTCATTAAAAAAATACCTATTAAATATCTTTCGATGGCATACTTGCAGAATGCATTAAGTCGTAAAAAAGTTCCGAGATAACCGCATTTAAAGCAAAAAAATTTCAAAGCGTTCTTAAACCTAGAATTCTCTTACATATTATAAAAAAATATATGTATCACAAAAATAAAATTTTGGGACGCAAAGCATGAAAAATAAAACTTGTTTAGTTGCGTATATAATAACAACATAAAACGCATTTTTAATGTGACTACGCATTCTCTGAGTATCTATTTTTTCAGTCACAGTTATTTCAACTGCATTTATTTTTTTTTATTTATTACGGATGATTTTTATAACATAAGCAATAATTATATAGAATGATGTGTATGTGCTGTAAATTATTAGTATGTAATAGCGTGTCGTGAACGCCTCATTAGGAGAATCCGTACTGCCTGTACAGAAGTGTTCATATGAAAATGATGTTGCGATCAATTTTATTTAAGTAATTGGTTAGCATGGTTAAAAAAAAAAAAAAATTTGATGCTTTCATCAGAGCAACTTATATTGTACGTATTGTATTACAAAATGTACACTGGTTTTTTTTTTCTTCAAAAACGAAAAGTTGTAATTTTGACAGGACACTGCGCTAAATCTGTTTCACTGGTGTCATGCTATTTTCTCTCTAATAGTCTTCAAACAGGCTATGCATTTTGCAAATTGTTCAATTTCTATCGAAATATTTTCGTTTTGGAGTCTTTTCTCGTCTAAGGACTTTACATAAACGGATTCAGACTTAGTGCAAACCGCATATCAGAAGTGCTGTATTTAGAACTTACAAAATTCATGCTTTCTGCCAGAATAAAACCAACAATGTGACTTAACATATTTTTTAAAATGAGCCGTACGACTTAATGCGTTCTATTCTATGGTCGATGTAGAGGGTAAAAGTTTGTATATTTTGACATTTTAAAAAGAAAAATAGCAAAAACTCGCTTAATCCATTCTGTCAGTATACCCGCGATATTTGAATATTGTATTTCAAAATGCCCTTCTTAATAATAAATAATAAAAAAAACAACAAAGTTCCGTGGTGTAAATTTCCAGTGTTTCTCAGATTGTGGGTCATTAACTGCGTAATGTCACCGTGGTTATCAATCTATACACGGATAATTGTATGCAAGAATTGAAAGAGGTAGGCTTGGGCGCGAAAATGAGTAATCTGAAAGTATGTTGACTGTTGAATGATGAAGATGCGGTGCTGATTGCTAACTGTACAAAAGATCTACAGTCCCGCGTATCTAGGATGAACGAAGTATGTATGAAGAATGAGCTAATGATGAATGTAAGTAAGTCTAAAGTCATGGTGTTTTGAAAGAGAGAGTACGAAAACAGTGTGCAATATAGTTGTGAATGATGAATACTTGGAGCAGGTCGATGAGTTTGGATATTTGGGAAGTATGTTTACGAGAAATGGAAAGACTGATAGGGATATTGAAAGAAGGGTGAATGCAGGAAACTCCATTAACGGAGGGCTAGCAAAAAGTTGTCCAAAGAAGCGAAGCTAGCAGTCCACAATGGAGTGCTGATATCAACCCTGATATATAGCAGTGAGGCATGGAATCGGTAGAGGAAGGTTGAAACTGGGTGCTGTAGAAATGAGATCTTTGAGGCGAATATGTAGTAAAACCATGTATGATCGTGTGAAAAGTGTTGAGATTCGTAAGGAATGCAAGGCTGATGTAAGCGTTATGAGTAAGATTAAGAATGACACGCTAAAATATCTGAAAAAAAACCCTTGACTCTTAACAAACGGATTGCAATCTTTGGAGCACAGACGTCAAATGGGAATGCTGTCCTTGTTCTACCGGTATTTTAATGGAAGCTGCTCTGGGGAACTAGCGTCATTAATCCCTTCAGAATCGGTGCACAGTCGGGAAACACGCCAAATGATCGCCCAACATTTGCATACGGTTGACATTTGTCACATGAGAACGGGTCGCTTCTATGACTCGTTCTTGTATTCAACAGCTCGGCTGTGGAATGATCTGCCGGCCTCTGTGTTTCCATCGTCCTACAACATGGGTCTCTTCAATACCCAGGTTCACTCCTTCCTATCATCTAAAAGACCCTCCATACTGCATCCTCAAAGATGATATAGGCCTTGAGGAAAATTATTTCCCTCAGGGCCTCTAGTGTGGAGTTACTGTAAGAAAATGTAGAGCAAATGAAAGGAGTGTGAGAATATATGACGCGAATGTGAATGGAAGAAGAAGCAGGGGACGCCCGATAGATCAAATACTTGAGTCGGCCTATGTCAGAAGTCAGAATAACAGAAGAGAATGTGTGAGACGATGTATAAATCTATAAATTTGAATGAAGCAAGAACTGTAATGCCAAGATCGAGTTGTTTGGCGATCCGTCCTCTCTGCCTACACCTTCGGAGAAACGCCGTGATGGTTAGTTAGTTAGTTAAATATGAGATATTATTATGAATTTGATATAATTATCCAACTCGAGTATTTGATTTATGTGATGAGATGACTTTCTCGGGCGACCCCGACTTATTCTACCATTCACTTTCCCATAATAATATTCTACTGTTCGTCTCTCTCCGCCCATCCGCTCTACATGTGTAAATAATTTAAGCGTTCACTTCTTAACGTTGTTCAGTACGCCTGCATCAGCTTAACATTCTTTCCGGATCTCCACATTTGTAATACGTACTTAAATCTAAAATGAAAAAAAGTACTAACAAAATGTTAGTGAAAACTGTACAGATATTTCATTCTCTTTTATTTTAACAAGATCCCAACATTATAGGCGATATGAAATTTTGTAGATCTATAATTATAAAAATTCACGATCACGGGTCACGGGAAAAAAGTTTGGAAAACGCAATATTCTGATTCCGACCGGATGTCGGCAGCTGCAGCGAATATTTTTTTTGTAAATCGATGTTTGGGTGGTCTGGAATAGGCAATAGGGTGGAGCGACATTGCAAAAATCAAATTAAGTATTGCAATAGTTGAAATAAGCCTTATATCATCCAAATTTTCGTAAAAATACAAAACATTAATTTCATGTATTTACCTGGCTACCCGTCGATTTATTATTGCGAAAATCATTACTTTTGCTTGTTTAGATTTTATAGAAACATTTTTACGAAACATACATTTTCCAATATTATTTTATCCATTTATCTACCTACAAAAATAAAATTTGAATCCCACTTTGCTTTTATGTTCAAAGAAAAACGAGGATAATTTATCATGCATTTATTTACTAAAGAAAACATAAGAAAATCGTCATTTCGCTAAAAAAATAGACACAAATAATAATAACAAGAGGTTTTAAGATAAATTTTCCAACAAAAAAATAATGAAGATAAAAGTTTTGGTTGCCTGGTGATAACATAATTTGATTGGGTAGATTTTTTTGGAGACGATAGGGGTATGGGGAAGAGGCAACTTTTTTTGACTATCACGATACTGAAATTCTAAAAGAAAAAGTTCCATTGAATGTCATTCCACCCTAATGTATAATCCATCCATGCTTCAGTTGGGGAGTATCACGCGAATATTTAAACAATGACACGAACCATATGCGTGATCTGATGACTGTGTACTTTAGACACGTGTTAGCTCCCTATATGTGTAGGTAGGTACCTATTATTATTATTATGGAAAATTGCTGAGCTATTTTTGAAATAAGATCGAAATACCGATAAAATAAAAATATTACGAAACTAACTAACTAACTAACCATGATGCATTCTACCATTCATACATACTATTTTATAGTCCTGACTGATACAACCTGACTCAAGTATTTGGTTCACTTGATCGTGCCATGTTTTCCTCGGGCGTCACCGACTTCTTCTACCATTCATACATACCCTTTTATAGTCCTGACTGATACGACCCGACTCAAGTACTTGGTTCACTTGATCGTGCCATGTCTTCCTTGGGCGTCACCGACTTTTCCTACCATTCTAATTCATAGATATTCTTTAGTTGTTTTGACTCTTGTCATGGCCCGACTCAAGTATTTGGTTCACTTGATCGTGCTATGTTTTCTTCGGGCGTCACCGACTTCTTCTACCATTCATACATACTCTTTTATAGTCCTGACTGATAGGACCCGACCCAAGTATTTGGTTCACTTGATCGTGCCATGTCTTCCTTGGGCGTCACTGACTTTTTCTTCCATTCTAATTCATACATATTCTTTACTTGTTTTGACTCTCGTGATGGCCCGACTCAAGTATTTGGTTCACTTGATCGTGCCATGTTTTCCTCGGGCGTCACCGACTTCTTCTACCATTCATACATACTCTTTTATAGTCCTGACTGATACGACCTGACTTAAGTATTTGGTTCACTTGATCGTGCGATGTCATCCTTGGGCCTCACCAACTTCTTCTACCATCCACGTTCGCGTTATAAACACTCTAATTAAATATAGGCATAAAATCAGTAAATAAAAAATAGCTTTTTTCGAAATCAAAAGTAGTGCTCTAGAGGTGATTTTATATAAAAACGGCCTTGAATAAATTAGCCATTTATTATTATTATTGATTAATGACCGAAAACTGGTTTGTTTATTTTCTCAAACCTTCCAAAAAATTCCCATAATTACTTTTAAAACTGTCAGTTCCTAGTATATAAATCAAATGTAATATAATGTACCTGCGCCTGATTTCAGAGTATGGCGGCGGGAAGAATCGCATTTCAACATGGAATTTGCCTTATACAGCGATACCGATATGGATAGGTACCTTGTATCTGTCAATATCGTATAGCGATGAATACTTGAGATGATACTTGTATCGAATATATTGAGATCGGTCAATAACGCAATTGTTAAATATCGATATACGATATACCGATACTGAATATCGGAAATCACGTATTCAATAAATATCGTAGAACGCTAATATCTATGGAAACGGTATCGATATATCAGATGTATGGCGGTATTATAATACGTATACCTGTTACGAATATATTAGGTTCAGGCCTAAACGCGGGTACCGCTTCATTTGATCAAGTAGAGATGGCGCCACTTCCGTCTGCAGCTCCCATACAAATTTGGCCTAGTTTCAAATATATACCCAAATTTTCTCCATCTCATCACTCGAGCCGAGTCGGTCTACTGAATAAGACGTGTTCAATTGCTTTGCTCGTGGAGAGTTACATACGGTTCTGTGGCATTTCGTTGCAAAGGTTTTTCGCCTGGCTTGCCGGGCCTGCAACGCGGGTACCGCTTCATTTGATCGAGTAGAGATGGCGCCACTTCCGTCTGCAGCTCCCATACAAATTTGGCCAAGTTGCAAATATATACCCAAATTTTCTTCATCTCATCACTCTAGTCGAGTCGTGTCGGTCTAATGACTAGGACGTGTTGTATTGCCTTGCTCCTGGAGAGTTACACACCTTTCTGTGGCATTCCGTTGCAAAGGTTTTTCGCCTGGCTTGCCGGGCCTGCTAACGCGGGTACCGCTTCATTTGATCAGTAGAGATGGCGCCACTTCCGTCTGCAGCTCCCATACAAATTTGGCCTAGTTTCAAATATATACCCAAATTTTCTCCATCTCATCACTCGAGCCGAGTCGGTCTACTGAATAAGACGTGTTCTATTGCTTTGCTCGTGGAGAGTTACATACGGTTCTGTGGCATTTCGTTGCAAAGGTTTTTCGCCTGGCTTGCCGGGCCTGCAACGCGGGTACCGCTTCATTTGATCGAGTAGAGATGGCGCCACTTCCGTCTGCAGCTCCCATACAAATTTGGCCAAGTTGCAAATATATACCCAAATTTTCTTCATCTCATCACTCTAGTCGAGTCGTGTCGGTCTAATGACTAGGACGTGTGTATTGCCTTGCTCCTGGAGAGTTACACACCTTTCTGTGGCATTCCGTTGCAAAGGTTTTTCGCCTGGCTTGACGGGCCTGCTACGCGGGTACCGCTTCATTTGATCGAGTAGAGATGGCGCCACTTCCGTCTGCAGCTACCATACAAATTTGGCCTAGTTTCAAATATATACCCAAATTTTCTCCATCTCATCACTCGAGCCGAGTCGGTCTACTGAATAAGACGTGTTCTATTGCTTTGCTCGTGGAGAGTTACACACGGTTCTGTGGCATTTCGTTGCAAAGGTTTTTCGCCTGGCTTGCCGGGCCTGCTACGCGGGTACCGCTTCATTTGATCGAGTAGAGATGGCGCCACTTCCGTCTGCAGCTCCCATACAAATTTGGCCTAGTTTCAAATATATACCCAAATTTTCTCCATCTCATCACTCGAGCCGAGTCGGTCTACTGAATAAGACCTGTTATATTGCCTTGCTCGTGGATAGTTGCACATGGTTCTGTGACATTCCGTTTCCAAGGTTTTACGACTGGCTTGCCGGGCCTGCAACGCGGGTACCGCTTCATTTTATCAAGTAGAGATGGCGCCACTTCCGTCTGCAGCTCCCATACAAATTTGGCCTAGTTTCAAATATATACCCAAATTTTCTCCATCTCTTCACTCGAGCCGAGTCGGTCTACTGAATAAGACGTGTTCTATTGCTTTGCTCGTGGAGAGTTACACACGGTTCTGTGGCATTTCGTTGCAAAGGTTTTTCGCCTGGCTTGCCGGGCCTGCTACGCGGGTACCGCTTCATTTGATCGAGTAGAGATGGCGCTACCTGTCTGCAGTAGCCAGCTCCCATACAAATTCTGGGCTAAGCTAAAAATATATACCCAAATTTTCTCCATCTCATCACTCGAGCCGAGTCGGTCTACTGAATAAGACGTGTTCTATTGCTTTGCTAGTGGAGAGTTACACACGGTTCTGTGGCATTCCGTTGCCAATGTTTTTCGCCTGGCTTGCCGGGTCTGCAACGCGGGTACCGCTTCATTTGATCAAGTAGAGATGGCGCCACTTCCGTCTGCAGCTCTCATACAAATTTGGCCAAGTTGCAAATATATACCCAAATTTTCTCCATCACATCACTCGAGTCGTGTCGGTCTAATGACTAGGACGTGTTGTATTGCCTTGCTCCTGGAGAGTTACACACGGTTCTTTGGCATTCCGTTGCAAAGGTTTTTCGCCTGGCTTGCCGGGCCTCCAACGCGGGTACCGCTTCATTTGATCAATTAGAGATGGCGCCACTTCCGTCTGCAGCTCCCATACAAATTTGGCCAAGTTGCAAATATATAACCAAATTTTTTCCCTCTCATCACTCACGTCGAGTCAGTCTACTGAATAGGACGTGTTATATTGCTTTGCTCGTGGAGAGTTACACACAGTTCTGTGGCATTCCGTTGCCAAGGTTTTTCGCCTGGCTTGCCGGGCCTGCAACGCGGGTACCGCTTCATTTGATTAAGTAGAGATGGCGCCACTTCCGTCTGCAGCTTCCATACAAATTTGGCCAAGTTGCAAATATATACCCAAATTTTCTCCATCTCATCACTCTAGTCGAGTCGTGTCGGTCTTATGACTAGGACGTGTGGTATTTTCTTGCTCCTGGAGAGTCGCAGGAGGTGCTGTGACATTCCGTTGGCAAGGTTTTTCGCCTGGCTTGCCGGGCCTGCTACGCGGGTACCGCTTCATTTGATCAAGAAGAGATGGCGCCACTTACGTCTGCAGCTCCCATACAAATTTGGCCAAGTTGTAAATATATACCAAAATTTTCTCCCTCTCATCACTCGTGTACAGTCGGTCTAATATGACTAGAACGTGTTGTATTGCCTTGCTCTTGGAGAGTCGCACAAGGTGCTGTGACATTCCGTTGCCAAGGTTTTCCGCCTGGCTTGCCGGGCCTGCAACACGGGTACCGCGTCATTTGATCAAGTAGAGATGGCGCCACTCCCGTTTGCAGCTCCCATACAAATTTAGCCAAGTTGTAAATATATACCAAAATCTTCTCCCTCTCATCACTCCTGTCGAGTCGGTCTAATGACTAGGACGTGTTGTATTGCCTTGCTCTTGGAGAGTCGCACATTGTGCTGTGACATTCCGTTGCCAAGGTTTTCCGCCGGGCCTGCAACACGGGTTCAGCGTCATTTGATCAAGTAGAGATGGCGCCACTTCCGTTTGCAGCTCCCATACAAATTTGGCAAAGTTACAAATATATACCCAAATTTTCTCCATCTCATTACTCGAGTCGAGTCGGTCTAATGACTAGGACGTGTTGTATTGCCTTGCTATTTTTGATATCATTGACAGAATTTCATACAACAATCTGGAAAATTGTTTATTTTTTCAAAAATCGTGAATCATGTCAAGATACGTAAATCAAACAATTTTAAATAGAACCAATTATCATGACCACTTCTTTCAGTGGCGCCCAGCTCCCATACAAATTTGGCCAATCAATGCTGGTAGTTCCTATGTGAATGTTCACATCAAATGTCCAAGATTTTGGGACAGTATACTTTGTGCGAGGAGATCAGCTGAAAAGTCTCACTACTCGCTTTGAATGGGCCCAAAACATTAAATTTGGATAGAATTTGGTTGAATGGGGACAGATTTCTCTCCAATTTAATTTTAATTTTTCTCTGAAGAATTTTAGGCCAAAAAATTACAAACAAGCATTGATGTGTGAGCTGGTGCATTATCGTGATGTAAAATCCATGATTTGTTTTTCCACAATTCCGATCGTTAGAGCCATATTGTTTCGATGTTTTCTTCGTTTGTTGACGTGGTTGCAACTCCAGGACCATCCAAAAGGTGGGGTAAAAGATTTCTTGATTTTATATTGCAATGGGACATTTTCGACGTTGGGTGACCTTCACGTTAGCCGCCATCTTGCATGAAAGGTACCAAAAATTCGTTTTTCCAAAATAATTCAGCAATGGTTGATATCCTACGACAAATAACCAGAGTGTTATATCTATGGGCTAACCTAAATAAAACATGGCGGGTTCAATGTTTTTCATACTAGGCTATAGCAACAGTTTTACATATTGGATTTCATTCAAACTACTATCTAAATCTTCCCAGAACTAATAAGAACAAACTGTGCTATTTTCAGCGAAACCGATCCAGTAATTTTCGAGAATGTCGAGGACAAACAAACAAACTTACATTGATTTATATATATATATATAGATGTATATATCTATCCTAAATAGTTTCCCTAGAATAGCTACTTATCTTCTACATATACGAAAAGTAAGAATGTTTTAACGTTGCCCATCGGATACGCCGGCGTTTAAGGGATTAAATTTTTTGCGTATCTGATAGGCAATCTCGGCACACTACGGCAGCAACCAATCTAGTACACACACTACTACATACTCATTCATCATAATATACTTATACCCATGCATACAACTATAAAAATATGTACATTCACTTTATGGCGATGAGTCATAGTTTTACAACAGACATAGCATATGGGTCTTGGAGTTTAATCAGTTAAGACCGAAATTATCAAACATCCTGGTTTTTTTTCATGTAGATGCATAGCGCACTACCATGTTAACAAATTACGCGGGCGAAAATAAGGATCGCGTTTAAAAAAAATTGTTTTTTTTTTAAACAGCTAAATCTTTCAAAATAATGCATACATTTTAATGATTTTTTTTATATAGTATTTCAAACAGCCCAGCTATAAAAGTATTACCTAAAATGAAGGCAAATATGATAACTAATTACTGGAGTGTTTTTTTGTGTGTGCAGTGCCGTGAGCCAGCTAAGTGTAATTTCGTAATTACTGACTTGTTTTTTGCAAAACTATGTTTTTCTAAATGGTATCCTACAGCTAAGTGTAATTTCGTAATTACTGACTTGTTTTTTGCAAAACTATGTTTTTGTAAATGGTATCCTACAGCTAAGTGTAATTTCGTAATTACTGACTTATTTTTGGTAAAACTATGTTTTTGTAAATGGTATCTTCTTACCAGATAATGTGTATATATCGCAAGTAGTTTTCCCAGAATAGCTTTATATATATTCGAAGAAGTTATTTTTTTCTCTCTGGTGGTTACAAAAAAAGAAAAAGAAATACGAAAATATTTTTTGAGGTTTTACTCTATTTTCAAAAAAGTTAAATAAGCGCGCATGACAATAAAAATAAAATAGTACAAGGTTTTCCCGTAAATAAGTACAGCAATATGACTTTGAGAACTGGAAATATTTTCACGGTGAAAGGACATTATTTATTTTTCAGTTGTTGCGCGAGCGAGTGACAAATTTTCCAATCTAATAAAATTTATTTGAGTATTTCACGAATATATTAGAGGCTTAAAATCTCTTGAGAACATTTCTAGACTATTTACAGTGTATTCAAATATATTCGAGTAGCACCTTGCAATCTTTTAAACAGATAGCAGCCAAAAAGTGTGAATTAATTGAAGATAATATTGGTTAAATTGAAGAATTATATCGATAAAAATGACAAAATAATAAGGTCTCATTAGCTCAGTGATTAGAGAGTTGTCCCAGTAAGAGGCCGAGTTGGCATTGCGACTGGGTCTCAACCCTCAACCGGTCGTCCTGAATTCAATTCCTCAGCAATTTAATTTCGGTGCACTCACCCAAATTCGAAATTATTGATTCAACGATTTACGAAGCATATCTTAATATAAGGTATTTTAAAATTATAAAATAATTTGCAAAATTACTGCCTCAACACAGGCTAGCCTAGTGAGGCGGGTTATGTGAAACTTCAACTATAACTGTTATTATATTATTTGCTATTTTACTTTATAAACCACTGTACACTTAAATTATTATATTATATTGTCTTTTAGTTATAGTTAAATTTAATTACAATAAAGATATTATTATTATCAGCTGGCTAAGTCCTCCATCACGACACAAGCAACATCTTCCGCTTACTGTGATGGTAGTAAGAGATTTTCAAGTATTATCAGGTTATTCACAACCAGGGAATATTTGTCTTTCTTTTAAAAAAGACAGAGGTCCCGGGTTCGATTCCCAGATGCGACTGATACCTTTTTATTTTCTGTTTCATATTTTATTTGAGATGTGTTAATATATCTTCAATAATTAAATACAATTATCCATTCATTCGATAAATTCTCAACATTATAGAGCTGTATAAATTGAATACAATACATACGTACACACTGTTAGCAAGTATAATCATAATTATGATAGTGTTAGTGCTTTGATTGTCTCTGACCTCTGTAGAATTATGTCATTATCTCACCAAAGTATGTAGCCTGTCTCATTCAGGGATTACAGATTGACATACCTATATCTGTGCAGGCGATCAAAAGCGGTACTAAAAACTTCATTTTGTTATTAAAAGATCATTTGTATCTACAGCAGGAACGGTCACCGTACATATAAGTTTGGTAAATATTTCCAGTTGGGATGTAAAAAGCTAAACACTTAAAAATAAAATATTTGCATATGCGGAAATACAAAATAATGATCTTCATTTTTAACTCATTGAACGATTTGAAAACAAAATCATTCTCAACGGGAAAATAATTACCGTACGTCAAAATGTTAATTGTTCGGGAGAAACTAAAAACTGATTTTTGAGAGTTGCGGATTGTTTTTTAAAACATAAAAAAATACACATTGTACTTGTTGATAGGTGCAAGAATGTATGTTCACAAATAGAAACCTTAAAACTTGGAAGGGCAAATTTTTTTTTGTTGCGATCTTATAAATATTATGGACCGCTCAGAAACGAGCTTCGATAGATTCCACTTTCTTAAACGCATTGCAATATTTAGAGCACAGGCGTCTGGCGGAAATGCTGCCCTTGTATTATCAGTATTTTAATGGAAGATGCTCTGAGGAACTTGCAACATTAATCCCTTCGGCACCGGTGCATAGTCGGGAAACAAGCCAAATGTGCATCTAACATTTGTACACGGTTGACATTTGTCACATGAAAATGAATCGTAGAAACAAGTCGTTCTTGAGTTCGACAGCCCGACTGTGGAACAATTTACCAAGCTGTTTCTCCTCAAGACCCACGTTCACTCCTTCCTCTTCTCAAAAAGACCCTCCGCACAGCATCCTCAAAGATGACATAGGCCCTAAGGGTTATTATTTTCATCAGGGCCTCCTACTATATGGAGTTAATGTAAAAAAAAAAATTTCGTAGTCATTGGAGGACTTTCGTTGACTTTATGAAACAAACAATATCTATATCTTGTCTCAAATTTTTCAATAGAAAATATAAATTAAAAAAGGTATGCAAATTTCATAATGCCAGAGCTCACTTATTAATTTGCTGTCGATCATCTGATTGGTGTATTTCGTGTATAGCTTCTGCAGATCTATTTCTTCCCATTTTAGTACTTAAGATCAATTTAGATGTACAATCAGAAGTTTTGAAGCTCATGTCATGCATTACTGTGTGGTAAGCAAGGCCTCTTTTAAAGAATGTTTTAATAGAAGAAGTGCTTGCAGTCGCCGTCACACCAGCCTTGTGTTTCGCACACTTCAAGTGATCTTTAATATCCGCTCGCCCACCGTGCAATAGAAAATTCTGAGAAACATTGCTGGCACTTCACTCTGGTATCTTCACCACAAAGCTTTTTTATAAATGGGTAGTCTTTTTACAAATCATCTGTAAATTTGCAATTTCTTTTCGGCATTTTATAACTTTTGGGTTCAAATAACTAAACTAACTATGGCAAATGAATTACGCGTTGGTCTGTCATTGCAAATATAAATGAAACGTATTAACACTGCACGCGGTAAGCGTAAACTGTCGCTCGTTCGGTCCGCGAAAGAAAGAGTTAGAGCAGCAACGTGTGGATCGGGGGTAGGGGTGGCCGCATACGCTGCCACGCCACACACTACCCGCCCGCGCCGTGCGCCGCCGTTCGCTCGAGTCACCAGCCACTGACACAGCGCCACAAAATAGACAGTGCTCGTGCAAACTGGGACAAAATCTAAACTGGCCGGGACTCCGGGACCCGTGTCTGAAACCGGGACATATGGTAAGCCTAGTTATTTTGTTATAAAAAAAGAAGATAATGTATCATTATTATTATTAATAAATTTGTTATCGGTTTATTTTCAGACTTCTTCATTTAAATGAAGAAAACGACGTGTTGCTCATCGTCATCGCGAAGGAGTCAGTGGCTGAGAAGCGGGGTATTCTCAAGATTTAATTAAATAATAAACATAATTTTGTTTTTAATAAATAAATATCTATTAAATAGTATTTAGTTATATTTATAGTTATTTATATGCATCTACTAATAGTTTCAAAATTTCTCATATTTTCAGAATTGATGGTCTTCAGTGCC
Organism: Halesus radiatus; assembly: GCA_022606495.2. Classification (NCBI taxonomy): domain Eukaryota; kingdom Metazoa; phylum Arthropoda; class Insecta; order Trichoptera; family Limnephilidae; genus Halesus; species Halesus radiatus. The sequence goes on from JAHDVE020011935.1 coordinate 60,748, forward strand.
GGTGAAGCGGGGGATGCCAGTGGCGGAGAAGCTGGCCAAGCAAGTGGCGACCGCACAGACGGTATATATACTATTGTATGAAGCTATCACTTTGTGGTTATCCATTATAATCAAATGAAACAATCAAACTTTGTTTTAACCATATTTATTTTTCATTTACATGTTCTACAACATGTAAAATGTCTTAAAAATAATAATTTCTCCTAATTCGCTAATCATATTATTTTAAGCAATCATAATTTGATAAAAATACGGGATCAATATTTTTCACATTAATAGTAAAGTTAAACGCTTGGATAATTTAGAAGCCTTAGAAATTAAGAAATCCCTTAATAATAATAAGTCTATTATTAACAATAAAAAAAAACCTGTTTTACGGTCCCGTTTTAAATGTTTCTTTTCACCCCTACCTCAATCTCTATCTCTTCCCCAACTCTACTAATCTCTAGTCTCGACCCCACCCCCACTGTGACACTTATTTTGTATGTTCTGCCATAATTTTGTAATATTGTTTAGTATGTACATTGCCCTAACGATGGAACGGTTGTTCTAAAACCGGTAGCCGGGGAAAAATGAATGTGGTTAAAACAAAGTTTGATTATTTCATTTGAATATATATATATAATATTAAAGTAATTTTTTTTAATGAAGATATTTAGTTATTTATATGCATTGTAATAGTTTCAAAATTTCTTATATTTTCAGACTTCCATTTTCAGCTGCCGCTACCTGTTTCATAGGCTGGACGCGGGGGACGATGCGGAGAGCGATGTGGCAGATGACGTCGAGGGGTAAGGAAACACCGTGCTGTTGGAGCGGGAGAAACTTGATTTTCGGGATGCCGCCCAATAGAGGTCTACAGCTCTGATGACCAGACAACTCCCGAGCTCTTGGCTTTACTTCGGGCACAAACTTCCCGTGCGACTTGCGGTGGATGTCTACACCGAGTGTCGGCACCAACGTAAGCCACAGGCGTTGGGGCATTCTGGTTATTAGTCGGCAAGTGGGACTTCTGGTGACAAAGTGGATGAATCCCCTTCGTCAGTTGAGAATACATCTGATGACAAAATGGAGAACGTCTCTTCGGCAAATGCGGCCTGTTTGTTCCCTGATGATCTGAGCGCATCCAGGTTCTCTTGGACTGGTATTTCTTCATTTACCGGTCAAAAAGAACAGTTTCTGCCCGAGAAGTCGTGACTAACTACTCAGTCTTTGACTGCGTATGATGCTTTTCATGCCATATGGACAGATCGTATTTTAGATTTAATTGTTCTAGAAACAAATAAGTTTTCCGGAGGACACTCGTCATCGTGGTCGCCTGAGCAGTACGTGGAGGGAGACAAATGGGCATGGGATTTTGATTTTCATTTCATTTTTCATGATGGTGGGCAATATCCGTAATAATTTAGGTTGTGTTATTCAACCAATTTGGTGATGGAAACTGCCGTGTTTAAGAAACTACTTCCCCTTATCCGGTTCCGTGAGTTGATATTTTTTTTGCATTTTGCTGACAATGATCAGACGCACACTAACCCTGACAACCAATAATCACTCGAATGCAAGATTTCAAGAACTTTATATTCCTAGCCAAAACATTGCAATCGATGAGTCTGACATTGTGGAGAGGTCAATTGGGTTTTAACCGTTTTAGTGCTGTACTGATTTTGCAAGTAGGTGCGTAAACAGCTATTGACAATTTGTGTTATTAGTAAATAAATATGATATTAACTAAAAATGCAATAACTTGGACAAATATCAACCAAACTTACTGATTCTTTTTGATATTAAATGTAAAAAGAATTGTATCCCATGTATCTAATAATAAACTCAAAACTACTTAAAATATAGAGAAAAAAAATAGAAAATGATGTCACTTCACAATTGTGTTTTCCCGTGCAAAGGTCATGTAGTCCCATCTTACAGCGGGTGCATATGAGGAAAATTCACTTTCTATTATTGCGATGGCCAAATAATCGCACTTCCGTCATCACTGTCTCCATTTATCAGGTCGAAGGGCACATCATCCGTAATGTCGCCGTCCTTTGATTCATCGTCCGAGATAGAACTAAGATCCGACATGGTGAAATATATCGTTTTATTAATTGTTATTGTGTTTTATTCCATTTAATTTTTTTTAAGAATAATAGCAAATTATCATTGTAGACGTCAGGGGGGTTATTTTGTTGTTAGTGTATTCAATAACTTGTATAATTTATGTATCACCAGGCCAACGCCAAAGTCGCGAATCTGCAGTCTCTGAACTGGCATTAGTAATCGATTTAGATTGTTACTAAACCGGCTTCATATGCATTAATATCCATCATATCATATTAACATAAATCGATTTTTGATAACAGTTCTCCTAACAAACCTCAAACATCAGTATCTCGAAATGATGCTTTTGCAGACTAACTTTGACATTGGCCCAACGATATTTTATTGCATAAGTTTCACTTCAACCACGCCACCCTATTTCTTTTTAACTACATATTAAGGCGATCCACCGGCTAAAATTGCAACGAAATCATGAGCTCCTTACGCAGGTGGCGACAAGGTTGAAAGTCCCGCTTAACATCGGCCGCATGTTTCAATTTATGCAAAAAAAACCATCACCAAAATGCGTGTTTTATTTTGTTATGTAAAGCCTAGACATAATTATTAAAATGTTTTACGGTCATATTCTAAAAATCTTAATTTACCACAATGAACAATACGACAATATCGGAAAAGGGGTTCGTAAGTAGGAGAGTTTGCCACTTTATACATTTTTTTAATGTCTTATACTTTATTTTTTTCTAGACTCGGTGTGTTCTACTTGCAGTATTTAATTAAATGATCTATGATATTTCTAGGCCATAAAATTCTCTAACCGAAAACACATAATTTTGCATTACTTCCCATTGCATCGCCTTAATATTTTATTTTATATTTGTCTATTTTATGTGCTGTTTTTTTATTGTTTTAATAATTGCATTTATATAATATTTTTTTGCTAAATTTATGTATTTCTTATTGCTGTTTTTATAGTCAATAAATAATAAACATCATGGGATTTTATTTTTTGTGTGCCTCTTGTATCATTATTTATTTTATTTATTTATTTATTTTATTTTAAATGTACATTTACAGAAATATTCCAATGACAAAAGTACATTACATTATAGTTTGTTAACAATATGTGTTACACACTTATCAGAGTTTTGAATTTTAAATTAACAGTTAACATATATATCCAATTATATTTTCCAATTTGTAGTTAATAGCGTAATACATTAATAATATAGGTACATTAATAATGACAGGTGCTAAAGAATACTATTATTTCGCTCTTAAAATGATTGTGATTCCATTGAAAAATATCAATTTCAGAAGAAAGGTTTAATAGTGAGGTCATTCTCCCAAGAGGCATGATCATTGGTAGGTTGGTCCTGCCTCTAAGAAAAATAAACAGCCTGTGTCGTCTCGCTCTGGAGAAGTTATCAGGGACATAGAGTGACATCTTTTCCAGAACATCAGGATTGCAAATGTACCCGTTTAGCAGCTTGTGTGCTACTAATACCATTGCAATTTTTCTCCTTACGTCTAGACGATTTAGTTCCAGCATTCCCGCGAGGAAATCTGAGGGATACAACAAAGGGTAGTACCCAAACTCTCGCAGGTACAAGTACCGCATGAACTTTTTTTGCACCTTTTCTACATCATTTGAGTAGAGGGCATCTTCGGGTCCCCATATTACTGATCCACTCTCGAGAATGCTGCGAACCAGAGTGAAGTAGAGCATTTTTATGACTGCTGTGTTGGAAAAAGATTTTGCGTTGCAGATTACAAAGCCTAGCATTCGCATCGCAGAGTTGCACACCGAATCGATATGAGAACGGAATGTCAGGCGTGTGTCAAAAGTGATTCCTAAATCCTTCATTAGTGAAATATGTTTTAACGAGGTACCAGACATTTTATAGTTATAATATAGAGTACTCCTAGCCCTTGTATAGCACATAATTGTACACTTTCCGCTGTTAAAATAGAGTTTATTCCGATTACTCCATTCTACGATTCCGTCGATATCAGTTTGTAAACTAATAGAATCCACTTTCGACGTTATCTTGATATAAAGTTTAATATCGTCAGCAAATAACAAAAAATTTACAAATTTTATAAACAGAGCTATATCATTTATAAACATAGAAAATAATAGAGGTCCTAAATTAGACCCTTGAGGGACCCCAGAGTTTGTGACGTAAGGTTTTGAAGCGAAGTGCCCATAAACTACGTATTGTTTTCTGTTAGATAAATAATTGTGGAAGAACAGAAGCATTCTATATGAGAGACTAAAAATTTCAAGCTTTTTTAGTAATATAAGGTGATCTACTTTATCAAAAGCTTTAGCGAAATCATTATACGATACGTCTACTTGTTCGTTGTTATCCAACGTATTTGCGACATAATCCGTGAAAACCATTAAGTTAGTCGTTGTAGATCTGCCTTCTCTAAACCCATGCTGCTGTTTTATGAGAAAAGGTTCTACTTTACTGTAGATATGTTTTTGTATAATAAGTTCAAATAATTTGGCCGGTGCCGAAAGAATCGCCACAGGTCTATAGTTCGATACATTTGATTTATCGCCGCTTTGTGTAGGGGCGTGACCTTTGATATTTTCCAACGGTCGGGGAATTTACCAGAATTTAGAGAAATATTAAATATATGTAAGAGAGGTGACATTAACGGTTCGGCATATCCCTTCAAAATAATTGTATTAATAAAATCTGGTCCAACAGATTTTTTTAGTTTAAGTTTATTAATTGCCGCTAGGAAATCGTTTTTATGCACACGTACCATGTCAACATTTTGAGCTAATGAAGAGTAACCTCCGGGAGTATAGGAGTCAAATTCAGCACTTTGTTTGCCATATACTGACTTAAAGTATTCTGCAAATGCTTCCGGAATCGGGCGTTCCGGTATGTATGTGTATGTCCGTTCCATGATACTTGGTTTACAATCCCTCCATCTTTCCTCTTTCCGGAAACAAATTTCCAGAAGGATTTTGGATCACTTTTGACATTGTTTTCGATATTTTTAATGTACTCCTTGTATGCGATATTTATACAACGCTTGATTTTGGATCTTAGAACACAAAACATTTCTCGATCTCCTACCGATCCGGTGCGCTTCCAGTTTCTGTGATATTTGTCTTTCTTTTCAAGTCCCTAAGAATCTCACCATTGAACCACTCAGGGTATTTTCTTTCCGATCTAGGTAAACGTTTTCTTTTAAAACACATCTCAAAAAGATCATAAATTACATTATAAAAATAATCTACTGCTATATCTACATCTTCAAGTTTCAAAAAAGGTTTCCAGTCTTGAGAATTTAATTTGAAATAAAACTGTTCGAAATTACCACATTCAAAGTTCCATCCACGTTTAACACTATTTCTGTTGTCGTTAATTAATGCATTCTGACAATAAGATTTTCTTTCATTGAGTGCGATTTCTATACATAAAGATGGATGGTATGAGTCTTCACTAACAAGTGAGTACAAAGATTTGAACACTTTTAAGTCAAAATTACTGACAACAATGTCCAGTGTCTTGTTCGTTATGTTAGTGTTTAAATTTTTCTGTTCCATTTGAAATAGTTCCATAAAATATAGTAAGTCTGTTTGAGTTGCCTTATTGCTCGCACAGGAATTTAAGTTAAAATCACCAACAATAATAATTTTTTTATCAACTAAAAAGTTAAAATTGGCTATTACCTTGTCGAAAAAATCAGAGTAAATATTTATGTGTGAAGCCGGTGGTATATATACTATACAGATGTAAATACAAACTTCATTTATTTTGGCCTTAATCCATAAGTTTTCACCGTCACTTTCTAGAAAGGTGAGTCTCTGGTATTGCGTGACGCGGTCGCGTCTAGCGGCTAGTAGCACGCCTCCTCCCCTTGAATGGCCCGAGGTCCTGTCCTTTCTGAAGACTTCGTAACGTTGATCAAAGAGTTGAGAATTGTTAATGCTGTCGTTGAGCCACGTCTCAGATAATAATATAAGGTCGTTGTCCTGTATAGATACACTTTGTAAAAAATCGTCTGTCTTCGATCTCAATCCCCGCACGTTTTGATAAAAAATTGTGCAAGAGAGAGGATTTGCTTTTAGCCTGCCTAGTCATACCGCGACGGCATCTTTCTTCTGTTTGGATTGGCTTAAATCAACCGGATTTTGTCTCGGTTTTAAGTATCGGTAATGTCTTACCGGTACTCCACGAGGCCATAAATCTTCCTGCAAAAGTTTTTCATATAAGCCCTCCGTTACTCCAATGCGGAATGCAGCATATTCTTGTGAATTTGCGATGAATTTCTGTACCTCACATTTTGTTATTTTGTTCTTCTCAAGATGTGCCCGGATATCTTCTTCCGTGTATTATAAATTATAAATTCTCATTAATGTTTATTTGAGTTAATGCTGATTATATCGACTTTCCTAAATAATATCTGTAAAATTACAGTTACAACTAATTAGTAATAACCATCTCTAATTATGTTTAAATTAGCGATGGGTAATGACTCATTTTGTTAAGAGCGGGAGTCACGGTACCAGCTCAATATTTTCATACGACTCAATTGAACGACGGCTCAATTAAGAACCGGCCGACTCCCAGCTCATATGACTCACAGTTCATGAGCTCATACCCCAGTGCATACGGCTTCCAGCTCCCAGCGTATAGGTGTAGGTACACAACGTTAAGGAAGAATTCAAAAAAAGGCTTTCAAACACTTAGATTTCAAGTCCTACCAAAAACCCCAAAAAGACTCATTAGCATTCCATAATTTATCATCACTAGAAGATAGATAGGAGAAATACATCCGACCAAAATTACATTCATACATTCATTTACAAAATCATTACCAACGTTGTTCACAATACCTTCTAGAAAACATTAATCTATTGTCTAGCACGAACCATACGCTCAAATTAACTATTCCACATACCAAATTCAAAAACTACAAAACACTAAATTTTCAGAAGAACATGCACAAAATACAACATCTTTTCAGACGCTGATATTTTCCATTTATCCTCAGGACAATTTAGTAAATTCATATCAGGAAAAATTAAATCGAATAGTTAGTTATAACCCCCCACCCCTGCTGTGTATTGTATTCTTTTAATTGTTATATTTACAATGTATTTTATTTAGTCATTGGATTTTACGTTATCTATGTACATATTTTCAATTTGTTTTGTTTAGTGTTTCTAAGAAACTGGATCATTTGTTTGATTACAACCATATATTCTTTTTCCCTTTCAAAATTTTGAATTTTTATTCTCTTTCTATTTATTATTTACAAATTTTCAATATTTTATATAGCGGAAACTTCGGTTAATGCAACAAAGTAATAACTTAATCTGTAAAAATATGCTTTCCCAAAAAAAATCTCCGAGCGGGAAGTGGGCCCCTAGCTACGTTACGACATTCTAACCAATCTTCGCTCTACCCCCTGTATGAGCGAACCTTGGGTCCACCGAATGACAGGAGTTATCGTTCCGCTGTTTCTGTGTCTGATTCTGGAAGGAAAAAACATACATATTTCGCCATTGAATATGGCCGCTTCACGTTTCTGACTCACCGAATTACTTATGTTTAGTTATGGTTTACTATGAATAGAATAAAAATGTACGGGTAAAGCTCATCCTTGTTTTGACATTTGATGCTGCAACCACATAACGTCTCAACCCAAACTCGGTTCGAAGTTGGGACGTTGGCCGATCATATGACTATAAATCGGGTAACTACACGATCGGCCAATGTTCCACCCACAAACTCCAAACTAGTGATGCCATTTTACCTAAAATCTATCGATCACCTAAACGTTCGGAGTTGGGAGGTCCGGACAATTGTGTGGTCGTGGCGTGACATTCTAGCCTCAAAACCAAACAGTCATAAATTTGGGGCGTTTTGACGGGCTTTGAAAAAATTATTTTAAGGCTGCTCTCTAATGGTTCGGTGAGGAACGAACTTTTCACTCGCTACTGGAGACACTGCGTACAACAGACAAGTCCCACAATGGACTGCGTTGCAAACCGTTACCTTACTTTAGCAAACTTGACTTTTCTGTGCAGTGTCTGCAGTAACGAGTGAAATGTTCGTTCCTTACCGGACCATCAGAGAGCCAACTAAAATTATACTGGTATGTGAGAATGACATTATTAACTTTAGTTTAAAAAATGGATAGGGGTTCCTTATTCGGGGAGCTAACATCAATACATAACTTTACTGGCATTAATAAAATAAAAGTCAATTTTAACTTTTTGTCTTTATTCAGTTTATACTTAAAACTTATTAACCTTTGCATGTTTCGCTTGTTTGTACAGGAACCTGAACAATCCAAACACGGAGGCAAAGCTAATCGGGTTTACCGAGAAAACATATCAGTAATAGGAGAAAAATATCGAAACAAAACTAGAAACTTTAAATATTTGCATCAATAGAAATTATCGAATGAATCAATTTCAATGACTATTATCAACATATGTACAGAAGACAGTAGTGGAGAATCCAACTATAACAATGATTAACCTACCCAAATCAGCACCTTGCAGGTGCAGGTACCTTTTATATATTTATTTATACATTTAGGATTTACAAAACTATCGAATATAGGTTGACCCCCGGAGGCTGACGTTTAGTTTCAAAAATTCACAAATATCACTTTCGGTTCACACAATTAAATCAAAACAATTCCACTATAAAATATACAACAAACTGAGTCGCAAGTCAATCACACCCGACCAACCCGTCAAGCCAAAACTATTCAAAGTTTCTCTACCAGCCGAGATATAAGTGCACATTTCTGAAAATAAACATTCCAAGTTCCTGGAGAAAGTCGTCGTGCTTTGTTAATTTTTCCATAATAAAATAATATAATATGCAACCAGTGGATGATTTCAGAAATTTCCCTACTCCATCTGTACCTAATCCAAAACAATTCACAGAAACAGTCACGCAGATACGGTTACATGAATACAAACCCGGTGACAATGACAATGAATAATCGCAAAATGGATTTATTTAAAACATTTGCAAATAATTTGGCATTTTGTATTAACTAAGTAAAATAAAAATATCAAAACTAGCACTAAAACTGCGAATAAAGCATTATTTCGGTCTACACGTAAAGCATATCATTGCGGTCCTTTCAAATATTTAATGGGGAGGTGAAAACACCACATATTAGTTTGTTAATGAATGCAATTACTGCAAGTCTGAATATAATAAAGCCATAATCAAAATATTATAAGAGTACAATTAATCTGATGGTGTATTGACATAGTAAATTTGCAGTACGGGATAATGCAGCAAATCATACAATAAAACTAAGACAATGTGAGTATTTTCGCATTACAAAGTTCGATTGTTAACACGAAACAAACTGAATGGTGTTATAAGGTTTAGTACAAAATAATAATATCTTCATCTTCAAATGATTCACGACAATCCAGTTGCTTTTCTTTTAGTGTGATCCAATTTCTTCTGTTTGTTTGCAGTGAGATATCGGGTATAACATATATCAACTCTTGGCAATACATCACTCTCCAAAATATACATGAATCAATGAAGAATGATAAAAACGATATTACTAAATACTATTTACAGTGCTCTCTGAATGGAATCCATCCAATTTACGCTTCTTAATATTTAACAAGTAAACATTTTAACTTATAAAGTGATCTTGGCAGTGGCGGCTCGTGACTATTGAGTGAGCTAGAGTGCTAAGATCGAAATATACGACGTTATTGATGTTGTTGAAGCCGAAAATGATTTTTTTTTTTTTTTCAAAATTTCAATTTTTTGTATGAAGACTTTTTGTTCGTATAAAATCTGGAAATTTTGAAAAAAAAATCATTTTCGGTTTCAACAACATCAATAATGTCGTATTTTTCGATCTTATTACTCTAGCTCACTCAAAAGTCACGAGCCACTACTGGATCTTAGATAATATGTATTACGACCTTTAAAATGAAATGTAGTCAGAGCTTACTTAAATACACAGTACTTTATAAAAAAAACTCAATCCAGGGGACTGCGGCAGAACTGGTGGATATTTACAGGACCTAACGCATAACTGAGCCAAAATAATATTATTGTAAAAGGGACCGACGGCATCGGAACATGACCTGGTCCCGACTAAAGTAAACCTCTCCACCCGGGCCAGGGTTATATTACCTAAATTACACTGGGAAGATTAGCCTGAATTACAAACGACTAAATATTTTGGTTCAAACTTATAGTAATTATAGTGTCCAAAATGTCCAAAGCTAAGCAGACAACACTTCCATCTGACACAATGCTCGTTGGGGTGGGGGGGGGGGGGTTTCCTCCAGACGCCTCTCTGCAGCGACGGCTATCCGCGATGAGGACTTCCTTACCTTCACCCGCACAAATATTACTCTTCACAAAAATTATCAATCACATCACAGAACAAAATGTACATTTATCAATTATTTTCTTTGAATAGGTCGTCCGATTGCTGTCACCCCCCCCCCCTTTCCCCCCGAGGCTGCCATCCCACTGTTGTCATCACAGAACCACTTTATTCATTTAATATTATTTAATAGAGAATCCCTAACCTTAAAAAAAAATTATGAATAAATACAAATCACTCGAGTATTAAAACATTGATTTAAAGAGGAAAGTGAAATACACCCGAACAACTCACACACCACTCCTCAGCGCTGGGATCTTAACCGGTAGAACGTTGACTGGAATCCAATTTACTGCGGAGACTTAACTTAAATACTTTTACGAACGAATTGAAATTATGGTTTTGATTGAAAAAGTATTGTTAGCGAGAGCGCATGAGTTAAAGTAGGATGCTTGCTGCCTTCACAATCCCCCGCTGGCGATGGAGCACAGACCATTGGACACTGTTCCATTCCTCTGGTGTTGTAAGACTACTCGGTGTGAACGTTTCCCATTTGGCAACTACCGCAGTCCCCTTATCTCTGCATGCGCTGCCCGTCCACCTGGAATCACAATACCATTCATTTATAAAAGTATTATGAAATATTTGTGATAAAGCATGCATAATATTTCACTGTGGTGGTTACAAAATTATCCCAGATTAGGTCAAAATGAATATCCATGTAAACAAATAAGTTGGATGGTGTGTTTGCTTTTACTTGTGAAATGCCAACATGCCACATTATTCCGTTAAGTGTTAATAGTCAATTAAATATTATTAATATAATAATAGAAAAATTAAAATAGCTATCTCTTAAATTTATTTTCACATTAATACCTATATTTAGAATATTATTAATAAAAAATACAATAATCATTTTCTTCATTTTACTTATAATAAAAATATTTATTTTTTTAAATTTCTAATATAAGTTTATTATTTAAAATTTCATAACAACTTATTTTTTACATTTTTAATTAATTACTTACCTACTTTCATCACTCATTGTTAATTTTTGTTTATGTTTGTTTATGTTTGTAATTTATCTATTGTTACGTTATTATTCTTCTGTTTATTATTCACCTATTTTCATCATTATTTCTTAGTATACTGTGTATCCTGATGGCAGAAGCTTCGCTTCCAAAACATGTTGATATTTATATATTAAATACTGATTTATACAAAACATTTCTTATTCATTCCATTGTATAATAGTATGTTTAAAATATTCTTATTTATCGCATGCCAACTGAAAAAATAAATAATAATCCTGTCACCATGAAAAATATTTCCTATTTTGAAAGTCATATTATTACTGTACAAGAAAACCAAGTATTATTTTACTTTTATTGTAAAGGGCATTTATTTAATTTTATGGAAAATACAGCAAAATAATTTCATCTTTTTTTTTCATAACAAGAGACAGAAAAAAATAATTTCTCTAAATATATGAAGCTATTCTGGGGAAACTACTTATGATATATATACATACAATTTACATAAACACATTATCTGGAAAGACAGTACCATTTACAAAAGTCATTTGGCAAAAAAATAAGTCGGTAATTACTCAGCTGGCGCACGGCGCAGCAGCAAGCAGAAAATGCTATGGTTTTTAGTGATTTGTTGGCTGAAAATCCGGCTTTCAAGAGGTTAATAATGATGTTATATCAAAAACGAAACAATAAAGTTTTTCAAATAACATAAGCGAAAATTTATTATAATTATCAAATGTTACTTGTTAATAGTTAAGGTTTTTATAGTTTTGTATGCTGCTATTTTCAGTTTACTTCCGGCATCATCATTATCAGTCAGTGTATATTCAAAACAAATGGTTTCCTGACCCTTGTTAGACTAAAGTAAATGCAATGTCCTCACCGTGGCTGGGAAGTGTATCCTGTTCCTCTGGTCAGGGGGCGTGGTGCCGCAGGACTGGTGGGGCGGCAGGGGGTTGGAAGGCGGTGGCAGCGAGGGGCCAGGCCCGGGGGCGCAGGCCAGAGGCGAGGGCGCAGGTCCGGGGCTGCCCGCCGACATGCGCCCGAAAGCGGCCAGCGTGTCGGGGAAGTTGGGAGGGGTGGCGGGCGTGTTGCACGGGGTCATCAGTTGCTACACACGCAGGCAGTCAGGTTAGCAGTGTCAAAGGTGTTACTTCATATTAACCAATGGCGGTTTTCTCTAAAGAGCGATTTTGCGGTGAACTCTCATTCAAAATAGCAACACAATATTCCCATAGGTGCTGTGCTAAATGGAATCAGCACATATGGGTTCCCGATCCCAAGCAAATACTTCATACAAAAAAACCAACAACTCAATGCCCCTAACGGTGAAATTAAATAACCTTGGCCAAACCATGTTGATGTTTGTGCCCAGCAATAACGAAGGAATGTTTTAAGATACGTGACCTCAGAAGTTTGATGAGTATCACAGAGATGGTCCCTATCGGTCACTTTGCCGGCCGACTGAACTTTGCGCAAAAAGTTTGCAAGTTAAATGTTATTATTTAATTTAATTTTGGAATAACTTATTGAAACTAATAAACCTCACTGTAATATATTTTTAATCATTGAAGATAATATTAACAACTTCCAAAATGAAACAGAAAATAAAAAGGTGATGGTTGAAGCTGGGACTCAAAACCAGGACTTCACGGTCTATCTGGGACCTTGTGAAGTATGACACCAATAAAAACGACAGGACAGATTGGGATAGCTGTAGCTCAGTGGATTAGAACGATTAGATATTCATTTTGAGAGTTGTTAATATTTTCTTCAATGATAGTTATTATTTTACTTTCTATAGTCAGTAGTAAATATTTGTAAGTTTTTAGTTTCTTGTTCCTGAATTTCTCTAACCGTTTGGTTTTTAATGGCATTTGTAAATCTACCAGTAAAATGAACAGATTATAATGCATACTTTTGTTTTCATATTCAAAATTCAATAATGTTTTAGATAAGACGCTACATTCCTAAGTTAAGAAAGTTTCAACAAATGTCATACTGTCTCAAATCACTAGTTATTATAATACCCCTCCCACCAACAATTATTGGACTTCCGCTGTATTCAATGATTTGTAGAAGGACAACAAGTACATTCTGACGAAATATAATATTTTCTCGTGAATTTCTGATTAAAACCCCAGTTAAGAAGGCCACGAACTGTCACTGATACTAACCCTTTCGGCTAGAATGTTGTTAAATGTTAATAATTTGTTTACTTCTACACAAATGAACACACTTTACACCACTATCTACACATCTGCCCTGATGGTGGACACTACGAGGCTGTCTGAAAAATTGGGTAAATGAGGAGGAAGTTCATCAAAAACCGATGATCATAATAATTTTGGCTGTTAGAATTTTAAATCATAAATGTTTAAGAAAGATCTTTCACATATGAATTTCAGATATGCATTAAAGTATGCATAGACAGATAAAAATATACTGCGGCAGTTAATTGTGCATGATTTCAATGGTATTCTTATATGGCGAAGTGTGTTTACAAATTAAAAATGAAAGAAAACATTGGAGAGCAGTATGCCGGGCAATAGAACTGAAATAGCCGCCCAGCTGTCAGGGTGCCAGCAGGAGGAGAACAGAACAGCGGTGTGCCGTGACTTATTTCCAGTTTTTCAGCACAGAGTTTTCTGTAATCCTTTTTTATAGACAAGAAAAATTACGACATTTTTCAATTAAAAAAGTGGAAAAATATATACATATTTTTTTAAATATTGAAAATACACGCCATTAGATTGGGAAGGGCTGTGATCATGCCTCTATACAAAGGTAAAAAGTCGCACATGGAATGTGGAAATCGCAGGGCTAATAGCCTGCAAAGTTAAGTTGGCAAGTGATATGGTAGAATATTGATTGAAAGGGTACAAATGAAAATAAAGGATAAAATATGAGATGTGCAAGGTGCCTTCATGAATGGAAAGGGGTGCTTGGATCAGATTTTCTTATTGTGGATGCTCACAGAGAAGTTTCTGGTAAAAAACCAGAAACTTTTCTGTGCCTTTGTTGATCTACAACAAGCATATGACCGAGTTGATGAAAAAAGCTATGGAAGGTATTGTACAAGTATGGAGTGAATGACTCTCCTACAGGCAATCAGGTCTCTGTATGAGGGAAGTGCAGCATGTTAAAAGGTAAGACTGCATAATGTCACCGTGGCTATTCAATCTATACATGGATAATTGTATGGAAGAAGAAAGGTGGGCTTGGGCGCGAGAACGAGTAACCTGAAAGGATGTTGCCTGTTATGTGGTGATGATGCAGTACTGATTTCTAATAGTATGGAAGATCTACATTCTCTCATGTCTAGGATAAACGTTTTGATGGATGTGAGCAAGTCTAAGGTCATGATGTTTGAAAGAAAGAGTATGAAAACAGTGTGCAATATAGTTGTTAATGATGAATTTAATCAAATTTTGATATTTGAACTATCCCCTTTAAAAGCTGATACTCGTTTTGTTTCAAATGCCGATATGTTGATCAGCCATCAGGCATAACACAATTTGCACAAAAGCTGAAACAGGATGAGAATCAGCTTTTAACGGAGACCGTTCATGTCAAAAATTAAAAATGGAGCTGATTATAGATTTGACAGTCAATCAAATATGACAGAATTTGAAACACACCAACATTATAAAACAATGGAGGATGGTTCCTCTGATTAACAGCCGGTTAACAGATCAATTGCCATCTCTAATGCATAGATGAAATGCAGGTATGCTGGAGTCTGTTTTACAGGCAATTATTCAATGAAGCCTGTTCAGAGGAAATATCAGCATTGATCCACTAGTGCACCACTTGGTGAACTAGAGCGGAACACCCATACAAAGCGAGTTGACATCACCAGCATGAGAATAGTCATTTCTCAGACTCGTAAAACGTGACAATGAACATGCATCTTTTGGCAATACATCTGAATATTAACCTGGCCGAAGTGTGGAGCCGCAATGCCGTTAGGTCCAGTGGGAATGGCCACCTCTTGGAAGAATATTGATAGCGCCGTCTGAAATTATAAAAACAAAGCATCACCACGTCATGTCATATTGCGTACCTTACTCATCGAATGTTGTTACAGATACGTGGCAAAGAAATGGTAGGTATTAACTGTAGATCTGGCAGACAAGCAGAGTTTTTAACCTGTTATACGCTGCCATCACATGTGCGATCCATGAAGTTTCACAAAACACATCATACATTGTGTTAAAACGTAACTCGTGATGGGATAGATTGCGTTGAAAAGGTCAGAGTTGTAAAGGATAAACTTCACAGATAACTGTCATTATAAGAATCTAGGTTAAGATAGTCTGCATTATCTTAAAAAGGTATTGCATTGCAAGCTTATTAACATGAACCATCTGCTGTGCATCGTTGCATGTTATTTTAACATGTGTACATATGGAAGATATTAAAATAAATTGATACATTGTATTTCCAATGTTACCAACAATCTTTAGAATCAATTTATCAAATTTTTATTGGTACCTTTTTGTAAAATATATATTTAGTAAATATGGTAAAATTTGACAATTCCGCTCCAATTTTTTTTCTTTTTTTTTAAACCCAAACTAAGAACCTAATAACCTATTTTAAATATAATACAGTATATTCATTGCATGTGAAATAGGTTATTGGGTTCTTAGCTTGGGTTTACATTGAAAAACGAAGAACTAACGAAAAAAATTCCATACAAAAATTTTTACTAAGCTTTAAATGAATTTATATGCAATATTTTGCATTTTCGCGTATGCCAATATTTGCTTCTAAATTTTAGTAATCTGAGACGAAGTTTTATTTTAAAAACCTATGCGTATTAACAGTGAGGCGGAATTGTAGAATTTTACCAAAAGTATTGCCGAAGCGATATAACCAAGATGTTATATCGCTTACTACCAGCCAGATTACTGAAATCAGCTTCATAAAAATAAGTATTTTGAAAATGTTTCTGATAATATTTGTGTAAGGGTTTTATGTCTTAAATCAGTGATGCAAACACAATATAAATTTAAAATAGAAAAATAATCACAACTATTTGAGGTTATATATTTTTATCATCAACAAGTGCCAATATATAATAAATTTATAAAAAAAAGTACAATATTTTCTCAATTTTACAGATATAAACAAGGCATGTTATTATTATTGTTATTACTTGTTGAATCACTTGTGATATAGTTATTGCCTTTCTAAAGGATAATAATTAGTATTGGGGGAACGCAATGAATGCGCCAAGAGAAAAACAACATTTAATTACTAATACTGCGCCAAATGCCGAAGTTTTAAATAAATAAATAATGCCATTGTAGTGACAAATGTCAATCAGTATAGTAGAAACGAATTTCGTCATTCATCAAACGATGACGAATCATTCAGTCGTTCTAACTCATTGTAAAAAACAAACATGGGTCGCGTGTTGTCTTTCCTTTCCATCAGAATTGTTATATTTGGTCGGGAGGGATATATCAGGAGGGAAATAATGGTTTGTTCGGGACGTTTCCCTGACCTTGTGCCTTATAAAACCCAGGGGTCAATACACATTACACATGCCAAACTGTTGACAAACAGGACAGATTGCCCACATGACAATTTGTCGGTAAACTCCGCAGCATCTTAAGATAGCGAGGCGGAAATTTCTAACAAATACGAATGTTTTGCCATTCGCATCTTGGGATAGTAATTCCACGCAAATCAAAATATCGTTTTCAGTGTCCTTGCAAAAGTTTACGACAAAATGTTGACAGCTGTCCCTCTCCGACGCACGAAGCAAAGCAGCACAGAAAGGGACGGCGATACGCCGATTACAAAACCACCGCAAGGAAGGAAGCAGCCATTTCATGACCAATGTTTGTTTACATGTGAATAAACCGAAATACTCACCTCGAATTGCCAATGTGCAGCTTGTAATAACTGTTTAGCCTGTTCCCTGGCACACCCGGCAGCTAACACGAATTGATTTATCATAACTTGCTCCCGCAATGTTGTATCCATTTTAATATTTATTTGTCGACAAAATGCACAATTTTACCACCGGCCGTGTTATGTGTTATGGTCTGTTTTTACTTGTTCCCCGCGCCCTTCCCTTTCCCTCTGAAACGTACTATCCTATCTTCATCTTCCCGTCATATTACATTCGCACTGCGTTGGTTTGACGTTATATACGACTGTGTTAACTTATCAAACCAAAATATGCTCTATAAACAAGAGGTTACAGGTTATTATCCTATACACCAATTTACATGATACTCTACAATGGAATACTAATAATGTTACTTGGTAAAATTATTTTTTATACTCATTGTAGAATGTAATGCATGCCAAACACTAATTTTCATTTTCCGAAACGTTTTATAAAATTTTCTTATCTTACTGCCTCTAAAAAATTTCTGCACTACAGCTAAATCTGTCAATATATATGATTCGCCATTTTTTCTCGTATTATTCAAATCCCATGTTTTTATACTCTCTATTACCATCCAATCCAACTGTGTTAAACATTCCCCGATTCGACTATTTTTCCCCATATATTTATTCTGAATCTGAATCTGTGTTTTTCTTTTTAAAAAAAATTATGAGTTTTTCAACCGAGTCCTAACTTGAAATATGTACTACAAAAGCATTGTTTACGCCTAGGAAATGTTGTACCGCAATGTTTTGTTCTGAATTACGATGACGTATTGCTCATAAACATGCCATAAACTATAATTTCGACTGGTCTATCCATCTGTCAAAACGTTGAATAAAATAATTACTATCAAAAAACAATATCTCGTAGACATAAATTGTCAAACTGCACTCGGAAAAAAATTTATATCATTATTTCAGGTTTATTGTAGTACTTAAACTCGCCAAAAATTTGAATAATCATTGCCTAGTGGGTACATGGTTGTTTATTTACGTTTTTTTGACGTACAGGGTACAATGGTGTATGATTTCTGCTTGTGTTTATTATTTTGCACAAAAAATTGTGATAAGTTATCAGTGCTATCACTGATAGTAATAATAAAAAAATGATTAAAGTGGTAAATACAAAGTATATTTTTAATTTATATAATTAATAATGATGCCACAAAGTTACCAAACATTTGAAGAAATTATAAAAAAATGAACTTAGATTTCATATTATTCCTACAATAGGTACCTACTTCTTCTAAAAATATTATTAGTACCTACCTATGATAAGGTAGAACATTTCTCCATGAGTTGGTGTCCAGCTTTCCTCAATTTTCTCCAGTGCCGATGTTTAGCGGCTCTATCCTTTCAAAACTGACACTTTTTCAGGTGATTAGCCCATCTAATATGTGGGCAACCTCTGCTAATCTCGTCTAATCAATTTTGAGCACAGACGTCAAGGTGGGAATGCTGTCCTTGTTCTACCAGTATTCCAATGGAAGATGCTCCGAGGAACTAGTGTCATTGATCCCT
Source organism: Halesus radiatus (assembly GCA_022606495.2). Taxonomy (NCBI): domain Eukaryota; kingdom Metazoa; phylum Arthropoda; class Insecta; order Trichoptera; family Limnephilidae; genus Halesus; species Halesus radiatus. Next base: position 79,635 of record JAHDVE020011935.1, read on the forward strand.
TCGGTACCGGTGCATAGTCAGGAAGCACGCCAAACGCCTGCCCAACATTTGTACTCAGTTGACATTATTTTGTCAGATGAGAACGGGTCACTCTACGACTCGTTCTTGTGTTCAACAGCTCAGCTGTGGAATGATTCACTGGTCTTTGTGTTTCCTCCCTCTTACAACAAGGGTCTCTTCAAGACCCTGGTTCACCGCTTCCTATCCTCAAAAAGATTCTTCACACAGCATTCCCAAAGATGACATAGACCTTGAGGGAAATTATGGTATCTTAGTTTAGTTAGGTAGCTCCAGTCAGATCCTGAATCACTTTCGTTAAGAACGGGTATTAACTTCCCGGCTCTCTATTCCTATATTATAATTTGAGTATCTTCATTAATAAACTATACGGTGTTTGGTTGTAAGAGAAGGTTTCATTATCACGAGGATAATATACAACATAAATAATATTTTCCACAGGGCCTCCTGTGTGGAGTTATTGTAAAGAATAAATAAAATATAGTGTCCCCCCACATAACTGGTTTGTCCAGTACGAACTGAAGCCACCGCATCGAAAGGGTACACCGTCCTTTCCATAAGTCAAGCCCATTGCTCGATCCCTTTCCACATGTTTTCTTAAAAACGGTGGGCAAGTCGGAAGTGTGTGGAGGCGGCTATAGTCTCACAAGGTTGGAGATTGTGATAATGTGGGGCACCTTTGGTTTGCTTCTGATTCAATCATGTCGGTGGTCCCTACGTAAACTCAGACATCTACTAAAAATGCACATATATTCTTACTAAATTTCAGGTAATCAATAATAAAAAAAATATTAAACTTATTAGAATTGTTATCTCAATCAGTTCTCTTGTAAAATCGCGTTTTTGGATGTCCTAGTTTACATAGGGAATGTTGATCTGTCTTTCTATCTCATGAGGAGATATTCAGCATGGATCTCCTGCTACTATGTTCTTGATGAGAGATCACGTTTGCACCCCAATCGTTAGTCATTAATCGTTTTGTGTTTAATTCATAGAACTCCATTTAATATATATTTTTTATTTAGCATAAATCAAATTTAATAATGCTATTATTAAGTTTTGCAAGTACTTTAGTTTTTATTATTGTGACAGCTGTTTCGGCATTCAAGATCATTTTAAAACCATGGTTGGGCCACATTGTGATGACTTTCTTACATGATTTTATTTACTCCCACCCAATTTTAACTCGGACGATATTTAAAATGATTTATTACCCGTAAAACTGATTTATAATTAAAAATTCTTTACTCTGCGAGGTATTTACATTTATAATGTGTTTTCCCCGCCTTAAATGACAGTGTTTTCTTTTGATTTGTAGTGAAATGAATGCTGATTACTTATTTAAATACATATAACTTAAGAATAACATTATTAAATTTGATTTCTATTGAATAAAAATTAAAAAAAAAACCATTTGATAGTACTGGTAGAGTGTGCCACTTTAGCGCTAGATAAAAATACCCTTCTGTCTTATAAAATAATCTAACATACCTTCACAAGTTAGAGCTTACCTAGAGCGTAATACCGACCGATGCTCTGGACGTTAATGCAATTCTTGTCTTTGGATGGTGATTGAATTATGGCATTAAACACAAAAGGTGCAGGTTCGATCACCGTTGAAGCACAAACATGGTAGTTCTTTGTACGGTGGAGGTCGAAGTGGGGATGCTAAGGTTATTTAGTCAGTCGATGGCATCGCGAGTCGCTTGATTCAACACAGATGTTTGTCTCTCTGGAAGACGATAGTGTGTTTGACCTATTATTATTAAATGCATATGTTATGTGGGTGTTATCTTAACCACCCGTCCTTTGAGTTATTATTAAAAAAGTAGGTAAAAGAAAAACACCAGGTTTTTTAAATTAGATTTCGCAATACCAATACGTGTGACTAGTGACGTAACTTGTATGGGAGACGAATATACCCGAACACATCCATTAGCTTCGGCAGACTTCGAAATCCTAAACGAGATTGATGTATACAAATGTTTTGTGGGTTTTGGGTATAGCTTTTTTGTACCTGAACGTACGGGATACGGCTTGCTGCGTTCGGGTAATAATATAGCGGCCGTATCACGTACATTCGCATAGGTGAGAAACATGAAAAATAAAACAAATACATGTAGATAAAAATATTTAATTGCAATTATTTTAGTTACAGAAAGTGACAAATTGATTTTATGTTTCACGTCATTTTAATGTTAAAATTTGGCTAGCTCACAAGTACATAACACTAAACAAGAAAACAGTGCCCAGAACGTTCTCTAACTTCTTTAAATTAAACCCATCTTTCTTTAGAGTTCCACAAGTCTTTTGGTTATTCATAATCGTATCAGAAGTTGTTGTTAATTGAGCAAACCCTCATTTGGGATGCTATGTCCTTAATGATGCTATGCACCAGCTTACATACGTCCATTATAATGATTCACTTCCAGAGAAATGAATGCAAGAATTTGCTATTTGAAAACAAACTTGGGTCTCTTTATAAGTTAGCAGAGCCGGTGCAAATACAAACTTGAATTTTCATACAAAAGTTAACCAAACCTAATATAAAATTATTACACATGTAAAACCCGTGCTTAAATTGTTGGTTACCTAATGAAAATAAAGTCAACACTGGAAACATTTATTCAACAACTATAATTAGTATGCATTTATGTATTACAAGACAGACACAACAGGAAAACGAAAAGCACTATGTATTGCGCTAAAATCCTGTTTATACTTCCTACAAAATAAACAGATCTCGCCCGTATTGATGGGTTTTAGTAAAAAAATAATATTTGACGAAATGTAATACATATTATTATCTCAAAAGGTTATTTACGTAATCCTTAAATCTAGAGATGTATCGCACTGAATTACACACTATTCATGGAAATTATCACTAGTCTCAAAAAGTACAAGGAAATATGCTTTAGCTATTTGGTGTTACTTGTTTAGCTACAAATAATAATATTCTAAATTAATGTTACCACTAAGTACAGAAATGGTCGCTAAAGAATATTGTCACCATAAAAACAAAGAGGCGTCTGTCTAACATTTGTACAACATTTATGTAACTAAACATAAAACGTAAATCTATTTTCTGCGACAAAACCGATTAGGGGTTATGGGGTCACTAATCAATATCAATTCTGACTTTTATATAATGCAATTTAATATACAGCCGGTGCCGGTAATACTGGTTTATAGAGATGGCAGCGTGAGATGCTCAATCCTCGTAGGACTTACTGCCATTCTAGAATCAATCACCAGTTTATTTCTTGTACTATAGTTCTTACCTTCCGGAGTCGTACAGCCTTGAAGAGGGAGATATGGGGAACAATGGAAAGTGACGGCAAGGCCATAAGACTGAGACTAAAGGGATGAGGTGACCGGTGCCTTCTGTTCTGCGCTCACTATTTACCCAAGTGTTGCTCTGCGTTCAGTCATTGGATCACACCCGAAGCAAACAGTTCCAAGAAAGCCATGTGTTTTGACTATACACTACTAAATCACATGTGTAATAATAATAAGAGTATGACTAAATCTAAAGAAATTGATCTGTTTTGGTGACGGCCAGAATGTGTTGGACCCATTCGACTTTCATACAAAAGGGAATGTTTTGGGGGTCGAGTTTGACAATCTCCCTGGGGGAAATTGAAGAAGCGATCCTACTCTCGGGGGAGTGCGTCACTATCAAATCTTGGAACGCTTGCGGGCGATGGCATCCTCCACGGCCTTCAACTGCTTCAGGAGTTCCTCCCGCCGCGACACGGGTCGCTTGGCCGGCGCCACGTTGCCGGGCGGCGACGACGCTGTTCTCTTCTTGGATACTGAGGGATCTGCCAAACAAACAACAATCATCACATTATTTACATATTGCTCAAGATTGTAAAACCTTATTATCAATTTATAAAATAAATATGATTTATAAAGTTCTGTCAACAAGGAGCAAACATAATTTAACACTTCCATGAAAATATAATAAATGAATCTGCAAAAACATTACCTCTAGATATTTAGGTTTGAAGTCTCTGAATTGGCATAAAAAATCGATTTATATTGTTACTAAACCAGCTTAATATGCGTTAATATCCACCAAACCTATGGATTCACATACATCAATCAGTCAGTGTATCTTGAAATGATGCTTTTACAGATTCGTGACTTTGGCTTTGGCCCGACGATATCATTTAAGAAACAAATTAAAATCATTATGTTTTAGCTTTTCCGTTCCTGGGGTCAAGAAAGCAAAATTTTATTTTGCAGTTTAGACAAGGTTGATAAGAAAGATCTGAATTTTGGGATATGAATATGAATTAATTTCCAGTAATGTAAGAGTTTACATCTGTTGAGGATAGTTTAAAAAAGGGGTGAGTAGCTATTCCACACAGCAGTCTAGCATTGCACGCCTAGGCTGTCTCGTATACTTGTCTCTTGCTATGTAAATGAAGAAAATGAAATATTTGTTAGTAAATAAATGCATGTTAAGGATATACTGACTATTATCGAGTGCGTCCTTCTTGGGGTCCAGCTGGCGGGGCAGGGCGGCAGAGGGGGGTGCAGGGGGGGCCGCAGGGCGACGCTCGGCGGGGGCCCGTCGGGGGGCGGAGCCCGAGCTGCTGCTGGAGCTGCCCGACTCCGAATCAGAGTCACTCGAACTTGAAGATGAATCTGTAATATATTTTGACAATTTTGTTATTGTAAGAGTAAGTAAAACACTGGTAAAATAACACCTGGAGGTAGTTATTTAATGTTAAAAATGAAGTAAGTAACATACCTGAAGCTGATGATGAGGAATTGGAGTAGTGCTTGCGTGGTTTGCCTTTTGTTGGCTTGGTCCTCCCAAAGGCATCCACTCCACCCTGTAAAAGCGTGGAGGTACTATTTAAAATCTTCACTAAATTATAGTATCATTCTTCCGGAGACTTTGCCTCATTGACGAGGATCGTGACCCCCAATCTCATTTCTCTGATGAAACAGGCTTCTCCACTCACTCTTCACAGTCCTGCGTTACATGGAGCACCGCAGACACATTAGAGATAAAAGTCACTATGTGTCATATAGCCAGTAGACATGGGCAGATTCAATTCAGTCTGATTTCCGTAATCTTGTGAATTTATTAATTTAATTCATAAAAAATTAGATATTATTGCATTGCAAAATGCTCTAATGTTGGAAAACAACAACCTTACTCAACTAGATAATGAATAGTACAAAAAGTGTATATACTGTTAGCAGCAGGTTCAAATGCTGCCGCCATGGAGTTTGGTACATTAATTTTCCGCCAGAGGCGTCACTCTTGCCTGTCGGTAGAACAGCGATCTACACTTCACCCGTGGTTCACGGTACTGCCACGAGAGGCGTGGCCATCGACTCGGTCGGCAAGGAAGAGAGCTCCGTGTCACCCGGGGGAGAGGCAAACTTCAAACCCTCCATGTCCGACGATATACAGCTTCTATTATACCTCGTTTACATCTAAATATTATACCATGTTGGCACATATCCAACGTTTTTATTTATCGCTAACAATACACTTCAAAGTAGTAAATAATGATGTCGTTTTTAAATACAGTATTACTCGCCAAACAAAAATCGACTAAAAGTGAGTGACGCTCACAGAAAATAAAGGACCAAATCACTATAATGCTATTATTATGACACCCTATCATCGACAAAGTATAACATCGATGCACCCTACTGATTACTTCGGAAACTCTCACTGACTACTGAAACTGACGGCTTGGCCGCACTGGGACTAACGATGAATGGATTCGCGGCAGGCATTAAGAAATAAATTAGGAACTTGCAACTAGTGTCTTGCAGGGACTTGACTAACTTGCGCCCTGTGGACCTAGTACGGAGAGACTCGATATCGACCAGAACAGAGATGTGGTGACTACGAAGTCACAACAGAATTCAGAATACATTTCTTTGGGTTCCAATAAGGACTTCAATAGCAAATACGGATGAACTCGGAATTACTGATTCGGTGGTTTGCGCGCTGGGGAATATGCGTGCTGCTGACGAATGATAGGTTTTTATGAAATACTGCGCGGGATGCTGCACGTTAGACGGAGTCCTGAACAATATAACAATACATCCGGCGACTTTGCGGCGCCGCCAATAGTATCCGTGCCGTGCATTAGAAATACGGATGGAGGAGCTAAGGAATCAAGAATTAATTCTGTGTCAAAATGAGAATTAGATCGAGTATGCCAGGAGATTGAATTTATTAATTTGAATAATTTATTATTAGTATGTATAGCACTTAATGGGTTTTACCTCTAAAGGGAAGATATGTAGATCTAGGGAGCACAAAAAATGTACCATTGTCACATTGTATACCGAATGCTAAAAAGTTTTTAATAAAATCGTAGGATAAAAAAACAAAAATTTCACAATCCACTGTAGTTAGACAGTAGGTTGCTCTCGCTACGGGTTAATTCTAAACATTTATGTGACTTGCTGGACACAATATCACAGGTAATGGCGATTGGTCAAAAGACAATCAGCAATAAACAATTTTGCTTAGGTGTCGAAATGGAAGTGCCGGGTCCCTTGGATTGGTGAGGAAGGTTTGAGAAGAATTTTGATATAAAGGACTAAAGATAGAAATACCTGACTTGGATCTCTTGCATTGAAGCCTCTAGACAGATATAGCTGCTGTATGTGGTAAGTGGTTATATTTTCAACCAGTTGGTAAGTACAATATGAAGTTTTGACTGTTGGTTCGTTAGGGTGGCATGTATGGATTGTGTGCTGTTGTCTAACCTTGGCCACCTTGGGCGGTGGGGGTGGGTTGGCGGCATGCTGGCGAGCGGCAGCGGGTGAAGGCTGCCGGCGCCGTGCCGAGGGGGCCGGTGGGTTCATGGCCAGAGCGCGCGCAGTGGCGGCACGCCGCTCCTGCACTATCACGGAGGGAGACAAGGCTGGACGAGCCACTCTGAAACACACAAAATATCATCATCAAATCTATACTTGGAAAAACAATAGAACAAGTTATGCCAACAAAAAGTGTAAAGCGTGCAAAAACAGAAAAGAGTCCCAACTATCCTGAGACAGTGGGACTAATAGTGGGCATCTCCAATTGGGTATGTTGTGAGACTGAAGGGAATGGTGAGGGGAAGGAGATGGAGAGAGGAAGGTTGGGAAGAACCTAGCTATTCAAATCTGGTCGCCAAACCATGGCTAAAACCACTTCAAGCAACGTTTCGATACTGAATGGTGGTCTTTCACCAGGGCGATACTCAGAGTATCTACTACCACTGTGCTGATATTTGAAGTAATTAATATAGCATGTGGTTGGTTACCTCTGTCGGGGTGGAGAACGAGCTCCTCGCTTGGCCGCGGTGCGAGACGGAGACTTGGCCGAGCTGTTGGACGAACGGGAGCTAAAACCAGAAGAACTGTTAGAGTAATGAGCACACAAATGACAAGGAAGATGTGTTATAGCACTCATTCAACATTGAGACAAGGTCGCGTCACGAACAAAGCGAGACATAGATGAACAACCGTTGTGAAAACAAATAACACCCCAGCGAGACATTGTTGTATCATGAACAAGTTGAGACATAGATGGATACATAATATGTGAAGCAAAGCATTGGAGAATGAAGGAGTTGGAAAATGCGAGGTTAAAACAAAAGGAGCGGATGACGGTTCAGGAGGAGAAAAAAGAAAATAAATCCATTAAGGCCTAATTCCTGAGGACTAGATAAAATTTCGAGGGTGGGAGGAATGAGGTAAGCAATAACGGGGAATTGCAGCTCATATCGTTTCGGCCGCCCGAGCGGCGATGAAATACTTTGGGTGGTACCTTCCACTGATAGAAAAGACCAAATAATCATGTTTTATGTTTGTTCGTTATTAACGGAACATAATCGATAAATCGCCCTAAAATCAAAAATGGAAAAGTTCGATCATGAAACGCTTGGTAATGCGCATCATGTAAACTATGTTTCTTAAGTTGAATATACACGTTGTACGTAAATTTCAACAGAAATATTACCTGTCACAAAATAGGTACGTGTCTATGATTTTTACCAGATTGCGATAAAACTTGTGATAAATTATCCGATACAATAAACTAGACACTCCTAGATGGTAGATAGTAGCTTACGACTGGTAATAGTAATAGAAATAATAGTAATAAAAAAAATAATAATAATGATAATAATAATAATAACAGCAGTTATATAACTAAGAGCCCGTGAGGTGATTTTCCCACGAAAACGGTGCTACAGAAGTAAACCAATAGTTTTTTTTTTATTTATAACGCAGTTTTGAAAAGGTTTACCTCAAATGTACTTTACACTAAATAACCTAACCTAATATAAAATGAAATAATATGATAATGTTGCTACCTACTTCAAATGAATATATTGGCAAGATGAATAAAATATCGGTCATTTTCAATCTTATTTATTATTATTCCTTATAAAACGGTATTCATGAAAAGGTTAACAAATAACAATGTAATGTAAAAAACGAGATCCAACAACAAAAATTTTTTGCTCCGTATCACGCAACATTATCATTTCTTTCTCAAACTCTTTCCCTTAAATAGCATTCCGTCGAAATCTAAGTGGCACTTTCTTAATTGACGATGTGATGGATCTACGCAAATAATAATAATAATTGGATAACTTCTATAGCTTCTTATATATTGGAATAAGGTCGAGCTTCTAAAATGTTCTTATACGTACTACAATCGCCATCTGCTATTAACTTGGAATATATTATAATTTCTTCGAATGATTGGTATTCCCTTTGTGGCTTTATTATTTATTCATATATATTCCTGATGATGAAAGCATCGCTTTCGAAACATGTAGATATATATTAATTTTTATAAAGTGGTGAATACAAAGTATATTTTTAAATTAATTAATTGGAATATATTAATCCGTATGTAGCTATTGAGCTTTTAAACAGTTCAACAATTATTTCTGATTCCATGCCGCTTGAAGAGTCTTCGTAATTCTTATAGAACTTATGTTCGGTTGGGGACACGCTTTCAAGTCATACAAAGCTTATTCTTGACACCCATATACAAAACATTCTTTGTCCTACATCCAATAGTTACAGTTGCGCCAGACAAAGTAACATATTTTGTCTTATAAGATCTTTTCGACTAGCACCCATCTGCTACAACTGTAATCATTGGAACTCCATCTCTGTCAACATCATGGGCAATTTTGGCTAACTTAGCCTCCCTCTTGGGCGACTTCTGCCATCGTCCCTTAGTGCGGTCCCACCATTCACACAGATTATCTTTATTACCCATTCTAAATATGTAATTAGTATCCTCAAATGAGAAATAAAATATTTACGGATTATATACAAGGGCTTTTTTAATTGGTTAGATCATCAAAACTAGAGCGAACGTTGCACAATACTTATTTCCATACCGACACCAACATGGAAACCTTCTCGGGATCTATATGGAAAATCTCTGCTTTACACGATCATGTTTTCATACCAATGATTTCCTATAGATTTGCACATGTACGAGTATATTTCCAAAGTGAACTTATTCCAGTATTTTGAGAAAATGAATGCCATATTTTTCACAAAATTTTTTAAATGTACATTTTTAGGAATGAAGATCCTAGTATCATTAAATCTACTAAAAAGGGCAAATTAAAAACAAGTGTTAATTGCAAAACTAAAGTTTTTCAGATTTACTCCAAATCGACAAACATGAGAAGGGCAATTCGTCACATGAAGTTGACCGATTGAGAAATTTAGAAATTTAAGCTGTGACATGACAATTTTTTTTTATGGTTTTCCAAATATCACATTAAAATTGTTATTTTCAAATACAATTTTGTTCCCGTTTCACTTCGAAAAACAATTTATTCCCCACTTCACTTCCGAAAGAAATTGACTCCAAAAAGAAATAAAAAAATGCTGTGACAACATTATCATACCTTTCAGTATTTAGATATCTATATCGAAGTGAATAAAATTTGCAATAAAAATAGGACAAGTTCTATTTTCCATACCGACTCTATATAGAAAGACTGTATCGTATAAAACCCCCGTCGGAAATGCAATGATGCATGAAAACATAATGACCTACCGTTAGTACGACCTTTTTTCTGATGTGCCTACATACAAAACTTTTGTCTGGAAAAAAATAGACGTCCTACCGCGTCAAAGCCAACTCTCTTACTGACACTATGTAATGCAAGCAGCTCCATTATATCATATTTTTGATGTTTTCCGTGTATGGTATTCTAACATAATGAGGTGTATAATCGCTTGGCACTGAGAGGCCATGATAATTTAAAAATAGATTGTAAAAAACACATTAAGTTAAACAAGAAAAAAAATCATTAGTTTTTAAATTATCATTATCTATATGTAATATTATAATTAGTTATTTTGTGAACTTAAATGTACAAATAACTAAAATAAAATAAATAAAACAAAAAACAAATTGTCGTAATATTAAAAAAAACTGTTTTTATTTATTTAAGGAATGTTTTAGTGGCTTTTTAAATAATCTAGGTAAGATAACGTTTAGACATCATTGATGTTCTAACAATGAGCATATTTATAATTCTCCTGTATTTAGAATTAAAGGATAGAAATGAACTTTAAACTATTGTTAGAGGTTCCGTAAATATTATAACATTCTAGGACATGTTCATAAGACAGCGTTTATATTGTTTGGTTGTAACATAATTTTATTTTGTGATAAACAAATTATATAAAAAATTCACCAAAAACAGCTGCGTGGCACGTTGTGTGGTAACATAGCCTTAATCAAATTATTTTCAAGCAGAATTTTTTATTACATGATGTATAAATTATATTTATATTATAATTATCATTTTGTGACCACTTCAAATAATGTGATGTAAGTTCAAACACCTGAAACTAAGAGTTTATCTCCAACATTCAAATTTCGATATTTCAAAACTGTGTTTCGAGGTTGGCGACTCTTACCTGATCAGGGATGACATGAAGTACAGCTGGTCCCCATTAGAGATTGGATTACATGCATTTTTATATTTCAACTGACGAAAATACAACGCTTGTGACCGTTATATGGCCAAATTTAACTATTGGATGATAATAATAATACAGTGAAACCCGTATTTTACGTCCCCGGATTTAACGTTTTCCCGTCAATTACGTGTTATTATTACAGTCCCGATGTATTTCAGTCCTGATGTATTTTAGTACATTTATTACCCGATTTTTACGTTTTTTTCCCGCAATTTACATCGAAAATATTCAAAATGTGTGATTTACGCGTGCTTGACAATGAGTCAGCGCAGAAGACACATGTTTATCTGTCGTGCCGTGATTGGTCGGCCGTACGGCGCGAAACGCCATGATTGGCCGCCCACTTTCAATTTTAGCTATCTGTGCCGTGATTGGACGCGCACATGACAATGCGCCGGCGCAGTTGTCACATTTGTGGGGTTCAAAACGAAACTTTTAAATGTATATATACAATTGAAAAAGAATTAGAGAAAAAAATAATTAAACAAACTAATCTACATGATTTTTTTAATATTATATGAAATATTTTTTCAATACAAAAAAATTCAACAAATATGATTTTTTAATAAAAAAAATTCAATGTGTTTTTTCAATACTTAAACACGTTCATTGCTGACACCGCGCGTCACGTGTTGACAGTAATTTGACAGGCATGCGCGCAACGCGCCGTCTGTTCCATTTCCGGTCTAAAACAGACGCAGCCATGTGGTTTTGAGTCGTTTCTAGCCTCAGCGCTAGGCGCTGTCACTGTTCGGCAGTTTGAATAGATCCGTCATTCATACCGGTCGTTAGAAGCGTTTTGTCATTGTCGTGCATAAAGCAGCGTTTACACGAGCACAAAATATTCGGTGCAAAATTTTTCCGCATGTAAATACTCCTTTAGTTCGCTATAATAAATAAAACATTACACATTCCTCTTTCTCGTTTTCTTTCTGAAAAAAAACAGTAAATTATGATGTCTATACAATATTATGCTCATGTAAACACTCCTTTAGTTCGCTCGACCTTTCAGTCAAATGTTCTCAGCATGGCATTAATATGTACGAATTTTAGTTAGCAATGAACGTGTTAACTAATCTACCTACATGATTTTTTTTTATAAAAATAAAATATGTATTGTTTTTTCAACCATAAAATTAACAAAGATTATTTAAAAAAAAAAAAGTTGTTTTTTCATTTCCCCCGATTTACATTTTCCCTCCAGTCCCTTGAAAAACGAAAAATAGGGGTTTTACTATAGTTATTTATTCTATAAAGTATGCAGTGATAGTGCAATGCAATATGTTTCATAAGTGACAATAACAACACATAAAGGTTAATAAAATGATAGAAACAGTTAATTAGTAAAATATCCATAATGCAAAATAACTTGTCAGCTGGAGGTGGTGCCGCCGCTGTCTCTTTCTCTCACATCTTTGTTCTATGTAAACTGAGTGAAAAGGAATGACTGGCCTGTGTTTTTGAGTCATAATGCAGCTGCGACGGGTGGTATAGGGGATTATAATTGGTTATAAGTTGATTATCATAGAGTATTCGTGACTACGTATTATAATAAAATGTTGACGTTGCAGTAATGTGCAGATCCAGGTAGTGTAGTTTTGAGTTTTATCGATGATTTCAAGTAGGGTTGGTATGCAAAACTGACGTTAAACCGGGGGTAGAAATTTTTTGAAATCGTAAATTGGAGAATATTTGTATAAATAGGACTAATTGTTTATAGTGGATATTTGACAGTCTCCCGTCTGTCTCCAGGGGAAACTCCATTCAGACAATCAAGGCATAAGTGATGGTATTCTTGGATTTGCGTAGTCTGCTTTCAATGGCGGTTGTAGAAAAGCACTCTGAAAGTGTGCACTGGTTCCTTCCGGAAGGTTTCCATAGCGCTGTAGTATCTCGGCAGGCTTAATGTATTACTGTGGGTGACTTTCAGCTTATTCAACTGGGATGCAGTGTAATCTACCCACAATTCTGACGTATTTAGAGATGTGCAGAATGCGTTCAACAGTATTCTTTTGAAGTTTGTGCTGCAAAAGTAAAAATGCCTTGACGGCATATCTATTCTAATGGATGTCGCTCTTCTTTGTGTTTCCATTATTAAATTTCCGTTATTACCCAATAATAAACCTGGAAATATACATAACGCCCACAATCATCGTAATTTCGTAAATGCAAACAATCGGAAGTCTAGTCACTACAATGTATTTATTTTGTGTTTATTCTTCATCAGATTACTGCATTGGTAGGGAAAGTTAGAGAAGAATTGATATAAGGGACTAAAGATGAAGAAATAGCTGGCTTCGGTTAGTCGTACTAAAGACAGATATAGCTGGGCCGTGTGTGGTAAGTGATGGTATGATTAACAATGATTAGTGGCATACCTGGAGGAGGAGTACGAGCTGGCGGAGCTGTACTTGCCGGGGCGGCGGCGGCGCTCGGGGTTGGCGGGGCGACCCCCGCTGCGCATCCACGGGTCAGCCCACTCATCTCCACGACCCCCCCCGCCCCCACTGCTGGGCACAATGGCTGCCTTCTGCACAATGACCTCGCGAGTAGCACGCGGTCGGCGCTATAACATAACAAAACAATTATAATGTGGATACGTAAATTATTATTAATCAAAATGTTACACTACTGCAAAGCTTTGCATGGCTTAAGAAAAAAAGAAGGAAAAAATCAAAACATTCTCTTTTCACTGAAGAGATAAACCGATAGAAGCGAGTTGTATGGTGTGCTTGGAGTAAAGTCAATTTTACCTTACTTAGCGTGATATTCATCAAACTTTTTCAAATACCAATTTTATTCTTGATTCAGTTTAATCAACTACATTGGGATTTCACATGCGGGTGATGTAGGTCACTCTTAGGAAATATCACCAGTGATTCCAATCGGAAATAGGAATTTATTTTCTTTCTTATCTTGGACTTAAGGTATGTTTTTATCTGTGCGACTATCGCGATGATCGTTAAACGATTAAAGGATGAACAATAATCGTCGGTTACCATTTTGGAGAGTTTGCGATTTGTTGATTTCTCACTAGTTGCGTGTTTCATTTGCAGTGACATCACTCTAGAGCAGGAGTGGCCAAACTTTTGACTATTTTTTAAATTATAGACGGCGGTCTACCAACATCGTATGTGTTAGGTGATAATAAGAAAAATAGTAATTTTAAGTCAAAAATAAGTTTAAATTTAAAATAAACAGAGATAATAATAATAATACATATTTAATATCAAGTTATTCTAATAAGAGAAAGTAATGATTTGTTCTTAAAAACTAATTAGTTTATAAATAAAACAATACGTTATTTTTTATTATTAATCCGAACAATGTTATTGTAAATACTTATTAACTATTATTTTTTATTTCATACCAGAGGACGTGCTGGAGACATGATATTGCATATTTTCGGCAAGCTTTTCATATGTACTTATAGCTATTCATAAACATGCTGTCAAATGGTCATCTGTCAAACGCGAGCGATGTTTTGTTTTGATTGCATTCATGGCAGAAAATGTCTCTGTCGCACGATTTGTCTCACAATCTTTGTAGGAGGGCGTCAGAGATGTGTACATATCGAAAGGCGGGCAACTAAATAGTTACACGCGATAGACCAGTCGACCGCAGTCTACGCTTTGGCCGTCTATGCTCTAGAGGAAGGTTGTGAACAGAATGATTAGACGTGCAAGATTATTACTTTAAATGACTTTTGATTGAAGAGATGGAAATGACTAAATACTTCTCCATACGTATGGGATGAAATTTGATCTTTTGATCCTTGTAGGACGCCTGTGACAGCTGCCACAGTGAAGGATGATTCGTCATTTCCGCGAGAACAATTTCATCATCCACATCAGAAAACGAAGGCGTCACGATGTACGTGGTTCTTACAACAAATAACGTTAGTGACTGACGATTATATTCACCCTTCTCCTGTACGACTATTCAAGACGTACGATTGTCGCCAATGACTCTAGCGGTAGTCGTTCGAAACAAAACAGCTCCATACGAAATACAAAGAAACAGTTGCATGATCATCATTAAACGATCATCGCAATAGTCGCACCGAGGAAATCGTAGCTAAACACAGCTCTACAGTCTCTATGGACTGTACAACCCGGGTCAACGGGTGTATCATTACATGGATCTTATACAGATATACATTTATTTTTATTGATCTCAATAAAACACAATTACACAAAGGCAAGTTCGATGTATGTCTCACTGGGAAAAATTCCTGTGTCGAGACAGACCAATGAAGTACAAAAGATAATTAAATAAACAAAATATAAAAACAAGGATATAGAAGAAGTTTTAAGATATTATATAGATGTATACATATGTTATATTTTGGTAGTTTCATAATCCGGGTGAGAGTAAATGTAAAAATAAAATTGAATTGCATTTGCCTAGAGACAAAAATAGATTCGAAATTGAGTAGACACGTCTAAGAATGTGTATTACAGTAGTTAGCAATAATTGGACGACCTATTTAATAATCCAAAGTTTTATCTCAAGTTTAAATTTAGTCAGTGTTTCTATTTGTCTAGTCGTAGAGTTGGTAGTGTATTGAATAATTTGCATGTTATGTATTTAAAGTGTCTTTGTCCAAAGGCAGTTTTTGGTTCATGTATTATGTAGAGTTTGTGTTTTATTGTTTAGTTTCAGATTAAGCAGAATGTTTCTTGCAAAGAGCTGCTTTATGTCCATAACATTGACTTATAAAGATAGAAGGATAATAGAGGAAGTCTGGACAAGGAAACAACAAAGTACATATTCATTTTCATAACAATCACACACTGCATATTAAATACTAACTTTACAAGAAACAAACACCAAGCCCGGTAGCGCTCAAATTTTAATAAAACAATGTGAATATATTATAAATGTGCACATTAATCAAACCCACAATTGTATAATAATATTAATTTTTTTTTATACTCATTCAAAAGTAAAATAGCACTTTAGAGGCTTTTATAGTTCGGACTAAATACGGCTCCATGATTTGTATTTCTAATATATTTCTATACTAAAAGATTTATATTATGTACTGGAGCAGTGGTTCTTGACGGGTGCTCTGCAAAACACTGATGATCCGCGAGTTTGTTGCAAGTATTCCGCCAAATTATTCAAACTGATACGAAATCCCTTTGCCACGATTGGTACACCGAGTTGGGAATCTTCGTACCAAGAAAAACAATAATTGGTTACCTTGTTAACGAATTGTACTCTAAAGATAAAACTCTGGAATTTTGGATTTTTGGTTGAGACGACCCAGTTCTTTGCATAAGGGCACTGAAAATCTTGTTACAGTTTTCAACATCATAATGGTGTGAGCTCGGTTTCTCAAAAATAACCCATATAAAATCTAAGAAATGCAAAAGACTTGAATTGAAAGTAGCAATATCAAATATTAGACCTAATATCGCTGAAATCTGCAAAAGCCGACCAGCTCGGGTATCACATTAAGGGCCAGCACTAAAAAATGTCCCTAAACATCACTTTGTAGGTCGCTAACTCAAACAAAACCACACATAATTTGTCTGTAAATTCTATCCGGGTAATTAGGAAAATGTTTTAGGTTTTAAAAAACAAATATCCTCCAACTGTAATCTTTCAATTCTATGAAATACATTGTAAGATAATTAAGAACTGCACAATATATAGAGTTCATAAATAATACATCACTAACCAAAAAAGGACATCACAAAGGTTCTAGAGATTGCTGAAAGCACAGCTGTCATTTTGTTTCAATCGCAGATCGTATTAGTGACGTCCGACCATTTACCTAAAACTCAAGGAACCAATCAAAATTACTGTTACAACAGCCAAACGCATCGGAGTTGCCTAAAGTCTGTCAGGGACTGTCGAACGTACAAGTGAGCAGCAAAAAGGAGAAGCATGGGGGACCACGGCCACGTCGGCCGCCGCGGACTGGCAGAAGAAAAAATAACAAAAAAGTGGAGAGTTGGGGGTGAAACCTGGATAAAACGAGGGGATGAGCTAATATCAGCGACACGGAGAATCGGATAGTCAAGCATAGTTACCAAAGAAAAGGCCTGCATTGCCTGAGGATTGGTTTTTGGAATGGTGGAAACACATGTCAATGTTTGGGAACTGAACTGCAGAGAAACGCCTGTCTCTAAAAAAATGGATGTAGACCTCAGGATTGGCGTGTGAACAAAAAATATAAATGCGGGCCAAGGATTTCGGCCTTGCCATCACAAACAAAAAATATGTTAAATTTAATAGTTAGATGCTCAAGAAACACTCGCACTCTCTTATTATTTCTAATCTAAGAAATAGGTATTATGCGTATTTGTTATATGGTAGTTCACATACATCAGTGGCGGCTCGTGACTATTGAGTGAGCTAGAGTGCTATGGAGATTTAGATGGTAGGTGGGGCAGTGCCCTCCATACCATACAAAAAATGGAAATTTTGAAAAAAAAAAAAAACATTTTCGGCCTCAACAACATCAATAATGTCGTATTTTTCAATCTTAGCACTCTAGCTTACTCAATAGTCACGAGCCGTCACTGACATACATAATATATTTATATTTGCAAACTACAATCTGCAAATTTGTTTTACAAACCCTTTCAATCATGACATTTCAAATGAAAAAAATACTACATACCCCCCACATAACCTGAAGGCCTATTCCCGTTCTTTTTAACGGGGAGAGGGACGTCGGAGTTATTATTTATTAATTCAAAATAATGATAGTATTATTACGCAAGTATGTTTAATAATTTGTCGTTGCGTTTTTGTAAATAAACGTAACCAAAAATTTGTAATCCACATTACAAAAAAACAAAAAAAAAAACATTGTTTTTTTTTGTAGCCTATGTAAATTTATAAAATATTTTTCTATTTAAAAACATTATGTTTATTATATTGCATAATAATACTATCATTATTTTGAATTAATAAATAATTAATAAATAATAATCTCCGACGTCCCTCTCCCCCTTAAGGAAGATTCCTTATCCTTTTCCTTAGGCTTAAAGACCTCTTGTTTAACTGCAGTTCCGTTTCTCTCGGATGACAGCTGTCATTCATTAAAAATATCACTATTTGCGTAGTTTTAACAAGAGAAAAACTCAATATTAAGTAAGTTACCATGTTACCGACTACGTTATTATCAACTTTTAACATTATTAGTTATTGAGCTTTGCAATTATGCGAACTTTGCAGCGGAAAAAGTCACTTCTAGAAGATAGTGGCAGAATAAACAGGCCATTACCATCTAGTGAGGTAGGTACCATTAAAAAAATCGTATTTATGCTATTTAAAAATAAAATAAAAATGCATTACAATACAATGTAAATGTTTTAAAAAATATTCATTCAAAACGTTGTGTCACTAGAAGATTTTCATCAATTTGTGTTTTCAAATAGTCTCTTAATTATATGTTTAGGATTTTTTTTTACTATGTCTCCAGAATTCTGCTGTTAAGCCTAAGGAAAAGGATAAAAAATCTATCTTAAAAAGAAGCAGAATAGCGCTCTTGATGATTTACAGGGTCTCATACAATCAATCATTTACATCACATAACGCTACAACATCCCAAAATGCCTGAAAATAGGTGCGGTTTGAAAACCAGTGAAATCAATTTTGAACGTTTTACCTAAAATTCCAGTACGTATTTCATATAGAATTTGAAAGATTACATTTTGAGGATTATTGTATTTTGAAACCTTGTATATTTTCCCAACTACCCATATAGAATTTAGAGATAAATCATTCATAGCATTTCAGCAAAGGGTGTACTTTCGGGTGCCAACCAATTTTCACCATAAATAAACTTCATTTGAGTACATACATGCATTTTTTTTGTTGATTTTTTTTATCAATGGTTTTTTAACTGTTATGTACATAATCTGTTTTTTTTTTTTAATTTTTTATAATTAACATTCTGTTTGTTTGTTTGTTTGTTTGTTTTCTGACTCTTTGATTTTGGTGCTCAACAAATTTTAAGTGCTCTCTGCTTTCAAAAAGGTTAAGAATCACTGTACTAGAGCGAAAGTATTAGTGCAAGAATATTAAAAGTGAATATAATAATAATACTCCATGCAACACAGTCAAGTATAAAAGTGAATATAATAATAATACTCCATGCAACACAGTCAAGTATAAAAGTGAATATAATAATACTCCATGCAACACAGTCAAGTATAAAAGTAAATATAATAATACTCCATGCAACACAGTTAAGTGTAAAAGAAAAGTCTTGTTAGTTCTACTAAACATATAATATTATAAATATGAAAAATAGAATGAAGAAGATTAATTACAGGTTTAAGTGGTCCTTGTGCGGGAGGCTGTCTCTCCTCCATCTTTGTTGCCAACAAATAATGTTACAAAATTGTTAGTCCATGTTATTTATTACAATTTTACAAATAATATTAAGCCTGCTCTCTGACGGTCCGGTAAGGAATGAACATTTCCCTAGCTACTACAGACACTGTGCAGAAAAGTCCCATAATGGACTGCGCTGCAAACCATTACCTTATTTTAGCGAACTTTGCTTTTCTGCGCAGTGTCTGCAGCAAGCGAGTGAAATGTTCATTCCTTAACGGACCGTCAGAGAGTGGGCTAAGATGATAGTTGCAAAAGGGGTTATTAGAAGAATCAAGGGCTTCAGTCTGTAATAAACCAGAGTAAATTGCAGGCCCAGACCGTTAGAGGCAAATAAAACAGAAAGATTTAAAAAAAAATAATAATAAAGTTAATTTGAAGACATATTGCAATGCATTACAGTGAAACTCTCTGAAAAAGTTTTCCAAAGAAACAAAAAAAAAACCTCTTATGTGGGAAAGCCTGACGAAAAACTGAAGATTTCCGTTATTGAGAGGTTACGATCCTTGGCTACGAATCCGGAGGTTGCAGGTTCAAATCCAGCATGCGCAAGTAAATTTTATTTGATTAAATTGTGTTATTTCATAATTAGTTCATTTAAAATAATATGTAGTACATTTGTGATACGTTCCAGAGTGTCATACTGTCAGTATCGCCCTGGGGAAAGATCACAATTCAGAACCGAAACGTTGCTTGAAATGGCTCCAGCCATGTTTGGTGACTAGATCTGAATAGCCAGGTGCTTCCCCACTTTCCTTCTCCTCAATACTTTCAGCCTCACGACATACCCAGTTAGGGCTGAAATAGTCTCACTTAAAAAAAAAACTCTTACAGGCGAGATAAATTGGGCCATTTTTCAATTCAGCCTTTAGGGGACAGAAACAATTAAACCTCTTAAGCAAGAAAACTTCTTAAGCGAGTTTCACTGTATTGTAACAAGTTTCCTTTGCCAGAATAAGACAACTGTAAAGTAAAAGACTCACAGATTTGTGGTGGCCTTGAATCTCGGGGGGTGCCTTTTCCTGGTAGTAGTGCGGTGGGGACTCTTCCGGGGGCCCCTCGAGGCGGGAGTAGCGAGGCACGCGCCCTGTACGCTCTCTAGGTGCGTAGGACCCCTGCCCTCTGGAGGCTGATTCCTCGTAAACTGCACGCCTGGAGAAATACATTATATTAATTAATTTGTCTTCTATATCGCCTTCGTTACGCAAAAATTGACTGAGGTTTTTTTAATGTGAATACCATCCAAGAGTCTCTCACTGAGCAGATCCATTAGATCCAACCAATGATAGGTCAGTGTGCTCATTGAAACTACTGCATGGCCATCCTTGGCCATGAATGTTGTTTGGCAGATGAAATGGGGGAAGTTTATGATTCTTAACAGGCTTCACTGCCACTAAATTTTGAGGATGTAAATGAACTAAACTTAAATGTTCCCGATCGGCAACGGTGGCAGTAAACAGGTTAATTTTCACAACAACCACGGGAAGATGTAATATTCTGCATTAGGAGGACGATGTTGAGGGGAAGATTTATATAACCGTTTAGAAATAATTACATACATAATAAATACAGTTAAACTTCGTTTTTACGTTTTTAAAACATTGATAAAAAAAAAATGATTACAAAAACGCAAACATTTTTCAAAATATGACATTGCTTGATATTGCCAAATAATTTTACATTGCAGGGCTCACCAGCTTGTAAAATGTACGAATTAATTATTCGAAATATGTAATATAACATTTTTCCGCATTAATAGAAATATCTTTTTAAAATCTTAATATTACTCGAGTATTACTGCATAACTTTACAGGCCCGGACCTGTAAAACCAAATAAATTATTCTGAGATAGGGACACAGTTAAAAACAGAAATTGCGAGTTAGCAATGTTTAACAAAACACGTTTTCACAGCAAAAACAGAACAAGTAATGTGTAAACAAATTGCAATGTAACTATTATAAACGTAAATAAAAGGGATGATGATTTATAAAAATGTCAACGATAACATTCAAACATCGACCAAATTGGAACCAAATGTATTTGTTATGAGATGACTGACATTTTTGTTCAAAAAGACGAATTTCGAGAAATGTTCTAGTAAAGTTTAAGTAAAGATGATGTTTAAGTAAATGTTCTAGTAAAATTCAAGTAAAGAAGATGTTTAACCCCGTTGGTTAGTACCGTCTAACTTAACTAATAACTTGACAGCCGGAGGTTACGCCGACGCTCTCTTTGTCTCTTTCTCCAATATTACTGTTCTGCATAAACTGGGTGACTGACTTCCGTGTGTTACAGACTTACTATCGTAATGCGGCCGCAGCGATGGTGACCAGCACGCTCGCTCGCGGTGTCTTGTTTTAAGCGGATTAACTAGTAATTTATAAAATTACGTTGACTTTGAAGAAAAAGGTTCCACCCGGGTAGTCTAATTTCGGGTTTTGGTGATATTTTCAAGTAGTCGGCATAAAACTGACGTAAAACAGAGGGCTGAAATTTTTGAAATCGTGAAATATTTATACAATAATGTATGGAATAAAACAGGTTTTTGACGTAAACCGAAGTTTTACTGTACTTCATTTCTAAACATAAAACAACAAAGGTTGGAACGTAGCTTCATAGAGCCATGTGGAATATTGTTTAATCTGTGGATAGGTAGTAAAGTCGGCTGGTAGTATTCATGCACCCAACTAACATTACCCAAGTGCTAAAACTAATTTTGCGGGTAAAAAATTATAAAACCATTCAAAGAAACACACATAGTTGTAAAATATCAATTTTAGGTGAAATGGTAAAATGTACAACTCTTTGAATGGGAAATCTACTGGATAATTAGATAGAAAAAAGTACCTCTCAATCAGTCTCTGATACTCTTCCCTGGAAAACAAATTATTAAACAGTTAAGTACATTTTAAAATAAACAACAATCCGTAAACCTCACAACACAAGTAAGCCGAGATTGATCCAAGTCAAACTGCATATGAGTACATATAAATATGAGGCGTATAGAAACAAAAATGGTAGTATCGGGGTTAGTGTTGATAAACAACAATTCAAAAAATACAAAACATAGCAAGTTATTACAACTTTGTGACACTGCCAGTTTTGCTATGGACAAATGGGATTTCTTGCTTCCTGATGGATAAATTTGGAAAATGCCACATTGGTTTTAAACATAAAGATTGCTAGGCTTGTTTTAAAAATGATTTTGTAAAATTTTAGACAGATTTATAAAACACCCAACTTACTTGTCAGATTATAATTAACCTCTTGAAAGACGGGATTTTCAGTTGAGAAATCACTAAAAACCAGAACGTTGCAGCGCCATGCGCCAGCTGAGTGTAATTTCATTATAATATTCGGATGATTTTTATAGCGCCGTTTTTGTGAAAAATCACCTCAAGGGCGCTTTACAAATCTTACTTCCTATTCTTACATTATTCCTATATTAAATCTATGACATTTTTTTTTTTGGACACTATCATTACACATTATTTATAGACCATATAAAGGATGCAGTTAAATTATCAAAACTAAATACGGCTTGGTCTAAGTTTTCATACATGTTTAATTGAAAAAAAAAATAATAGAAGCTATCTGTATTTATTCCTTACGATATATTGCAAGACGCTAATACGAATGATAGGAGTTATGTGAAGTTGGGCGGCGGGTGAGGACGGGGGCCGGAGGAACTGATCCATATCCATATCCAATCTTCTTTGTCTTTGTTGGTGACTCCCCTGGGCTGCGTGACGGGACGCTCGGTGTTGGTTTGCCCATACGCCAGGTGGCGCTCGTCGGCCGGCTTCAGGATCTGGAAAGACCACATCAGCGTGTCGTCTATTTCTCGCCCCAGCCGGTGGTATCCTTGTGGGGGCGGACCACAGCAGGCCGCGGAGCAGCCTTCTCGGGCACGTCCGTGGGCCGCATGATGCACCGGATCTGCTCCGTGAACTGGAGGTCAGAACTCAGGTCGCTGTGACAGCAGAAGATCTTCTCGTCAAATGTTTTTATTTCCTATTGCGCCTTTCTCGGTAGCCACGAAATCTAATTTTGCGGATTGCAGTTGTGGTACAGTGTTCAAGGTTATACAGCGATATCTTTGCAGCTTATTAAAGGCTCCAAAATAGCACATTCACCATTAAGTTTGAGTTTGAGTCTCTAGCTCGTATACGATATTGTTTACAATCACCACAGTTCAAAGAATAACATTGTAAATCATTCACTTTGGGACACTTTTAACAAGCAAAAGGTCTTTTAATAAGCACATGTGTCGAACGCTTCGACCGACCGATGCTTTTGGGTTAGTTTAGAACAACGTGACAGATTTGAAGTTAAAATATTTGGGTTTTTATTTGATTTTTTATTATAAACTTGATTTAAGCCCGAAACGGCCACACTAAAATTATATGATTTTTATAAATGTAACCTATAAATTATTGCGGTTATTTTACGCTACTTTAACACCGGAAAAATTAAGAACTAAGCAATATTTCCCAGATAAACTGGAGCGCTTATAAAAAGCTGCCGGCTGCTGCGAGAGCGCCAAATTATGAATGAATTGTTTCTTGCAAAATCGTGTTTTTTGTAAATGGTATTACCAGATAATGTGTCTATATTTTATTAATTGTTTTTGTGTTTAATTCGTAGAACTCCATTTAATTTTTTAAAAAATTTAATGTAATTAAATTTGAATAAATCAATTAAGAAAACATTATCAGTTAAATATGGGGGAAACACATTATAAATGTGAAAACCTCACAGAATTCAGAATTTTATTTGTTTTCTAACTAAATCAGTTTTACCGAAAGAAAATCATTATTTAAAAAAAAACCTATCCAAATTAGAGTGGGGTGGGAGTGAATAAAATCATACATACATTGTCTTCACAAAGTGGATTAACCGCAGTTTGAAAATGGCCTTGGACGCCGAAACAGCTGTCACAATAATAAAAACTAAAAATACTTGCAGAATTTAATAATATGTCTATATTTTTCATCAAGTTTAAATAAGTTTTCACAATAAAAACAATATGACGTTTTCCTGTAAATAAGTACAGTAATAGACCGCGGAAATATTTTTTGCAGTGACAGAATATTACTTATATTTTTTTTCAGTTTTCAAAATGTAGTATTATTCTATAATTTCTTTATTGGTATTCACTTTGTGGCGTCATTATTAATAAATGAATAAAAAAAATTACTTTGTAAACACCACTATATAAATGTCAATGTGTTTCGAAAGCGAAGCTTTCCTCATCAGTATTCTGTATGTCCTGATGAGGAAAGCTTCGCTTACGAAAAATGTTGATATTTACATATTAAAAAAGCGGTGTTTACAAAGTAAATTTTAATTCATTTGCCAATAGAATAAAATTTATTTGAGTACTGTATGAACATATTTAAGGCTCAAAGTCAATGGAATATTGTGGCTGCTCCGTAACGGGCGTTGGTATACCACATGTTAGCTCCTTGATTCAACCCTATACTAATCTCATTTTTAAAATTCACACTGTCATCTTCGTTTCTACACACCTGATATTGTCGCAACCACGACAAAACCACTCTTCAGAATATTTGCGCTACTTCAGAAAGGGTACAAAACATTGCACAAACTACAATATCATAAAAGTTTTTTTATAAGGTTGGGTGTTTCACTGACATCACAATTAATAGACTTGCTCCAAGCATGACTTCGATGGCTGGAGGCAAGGTAGTGACATCCATTTTGGCACTAGATCAGTTCACTGCAGTCCATATTTGTTGTGCGTGATTTTGACTGTGGTAAGCAAATTACAAAATATTTATAAAAAGGGTATAACAAAATATTTGGTTTTTTTAAACAAGCCAAACCTTTTTACTTGGTTGCTGTTTTACTTGAATTGGCAGCACGCCTAAGCTCGTCCCCCATTATTTTGGTTTCTTCCCCTTGCGGGCCATCTCTATGTATTATTTAATCTGTTGGGTGTTTCAAATCAAATTTGATAATCATCGACGATAAAAAAAAATTTGACACATTTTAAAATACCTCAACCTAAAAGTAACAATGTTCAATGGTAAAATACAGATTGGACATGTTTTTCTTATTTCCGAAAAATGGCAAATATTCAGACAAGTGGAAGATGTATTAATCAAAAGCCATTGTATGTCATAGATGTATAATGTTACCTCTCGGCCTGTCTGTAATAGTCCTCCCTTTCGCGTTCACGCTTAACAAGCCCTTGTGGGGGGGAGCGGGGAGCAGGGGGGGCGTAGCCAGCATAGGCTGCCAGCTCGGGGTCCTCCTCGTCAGGCCCGAGGGAGCCGCCCCGGCCTGACACAGCCAGGGACAGGTGCATCTTCTTCTCCTCGAAGTCTGTGTCTTGCTCCTTGCGCTTTGTGGCCTTACGCATCATCTGGACGGGACACAATCAATTTGTTGTAGTTTTAATCACTAGTCATTTAGTTAAGGTGTGGGCGTAACACAATAATAAGAATGCAAGGTTGATGTAAGCATATGGGTAAGATTAAGAAAGGGGCACTTAGATGGTTTGGGTATGTAGAGCAGATATAAGAACAAAGGATTGTAAGGATCATCGAATAATCGAATCGTTTGGTCTTCAATCCCACTGCTATGCTGACGACCAGCAAGTTTATTTTTACTGCTTACCAGAAGAAATAGACAGACTAAAAACTCGCATAGCTGAGTGTCTTGAAACAATTACTCGCTGGATGACCTCAAATAGATTGAAGCTGAATCCGTCAAAGACTGAGTTCCTCTGGACTGCCACAAGCAGACGTCAGCATATCATTGATAACTCCCCAATAAATATTTCAGGAAGTGACATTACTCCAAAGACATGTCAAATTACTCAGTGTCAATCTGGATGCAGACTTTTCCCTCAAAAGTCAAGTAAACAGAACTGTAAGCACAGGGTTCTTTCAATTGAGGCAAATCAAAGCAGTACGGAGAAACCTGCCAACAGAGGCGACTAAACTGCTTGTCAATTCGTACGTTGTGTCACGTCTAGATTACTGCAACGGAATATATGCAAGTCTCCCCAAATACCAAATTAACAAATTGCAATCAGTTTTCAATGCTGCAGCAAGACTAATCACCGGCGTATCTAAATATTCTCACATTTCAGAGCATCTCAATCTGCACTGGCTCAAATGCCCTGAAAGAATCCAGTTCAAGCTCTGCTGAATGGTATTTAAGTCACTTAACAGAATGGCTCCGGCTTACTTATCAGAACTGTGTATTCCTGAAAATACCAATTCACGGCAGTCCACCCTTAGGTCAACAGCGTCATCAGCTATCGGGAGGTTGCAGGAACCAAAGCGCACACCTAATACTAAGTTCGGTGATCGAGCTTTAGGAGTATCAGGACCTAAAGCCTGGAATGAGCTACCGCATGACTTAAGAATTATCAAAGACTCGACAGAATTCAGAACTAAACTTAAAACTCATCTTTTCAGACAATCATATCCATAAATTGCATAGCTAGGCTAGCCGGTCGGTGCTCACCTAAAGTCACTTATAGAAAAAGTTTAAAAAATTCAGGCACCGGTGCACAAATGCATCCACAGCCTGCAACACTGTAAATAACTAAAAGTGTAAAAAATAAATAAAAAATGGTAATATCCACTGAAAGCTTCTTAAGCTTTTTAAGGTCATTTTATAAACATTTTCCAGTTCTAAAAATTAAAAGTATTTAAAATAAATGCCAACTCTTCTTGTGCCACCAATCTTCTAATAAATGTAACATCAATAGAAAAATAGAAAAGGAGGATAAAATAGCAACTGTAAAAATATCATCTCTAAACTTAAATTTTCTAATGAAACTGTGTTCATGTGAAGCGACCTGCCAGCTAAGTATGTTTTTCTGTATCTGTTTGTGCATAATTAGATAAAGAATAGGAATTAAGATTTGTACAGCGCCCTTGAGGAGATTTTTCACAAAACGGCGCTATACAAGTAATCCAATTATTATTATTAAAGAGAATATATGAAGATGTGGGGGATGCCTGGAGAAGACATGGAATTGAATCAAATACTTGAGTCAGGCTATGTCAAGAGTCAGAAATAACAATATCATAGTATATACGAATGCGAATGAAGCAAGGAGTATATGCCAAGACTGAGGGTGTTGTGTAGGAATCCATCCTCTGTGCCTACCCCGGCATGTGGTTAGTTAGTTAGAACAGATATAGCAGTGTACATACCTCTTTAGCAGTGCGCAGCCCCCTCTCCCAGGCGCTCTCGGAGCGGGAGTTGCCCCCGCTGCCACCCCCCAGGCTGGCAGGGTGTGCGTTGGCCGCATGACCCCCGGGCGGGGGATGGTGCTGGGCATGGGAGGCGTACCCAGGGGGCATGGCGCGCACCATGTCAAACATTGTGTAGTTACCTTTATCCGTCACGCCGGGGTGCAGGAACCTGTAGGTTCAAATCAGACCAGAAGGATTCAGTTATGCCTTATACAAATTATTTTTTAATGAAAACAGAACATAATTTCCTTCCAACTTGAAACTTTCACGTGTTGTTTTTTGGCAAAACTATTTAAACAAACATTATATGAGCAACCACACAAACAAACCTGCAGCTGACCCCCCAGGTGCACTGGCCACGGGAGTAAAAGCGACACACGGGGCGCGGCTCCGTCTCCTCGGGGCGCCTCTCCTCTTCATCAGACACCTCCCCCTCCTCCAGCGAGGACGCCACTCCTCCTGAACCTTGGTCATCGTCTGAAACACAACAGAGGGTTCACTAATTCAGAACACATACATTTCTTTATTCATATGCAAAACTAACATGCCCACTAAAGAGGTAAACCGATATAAGTCATTCTATTTTTAAACATCCAAATTTGTTCAATTGCATTGATCTGTCTGGGTTCGAGATTGGCGGCATCACTTTTCAAATACTCAAATCATTTAACTGATTTAATTCTAATCGGTTGCATATTATTTATCAATTTTTTTTTGTTACTAACCTTTGTTTACTTCAGAGTTCTTTTCCACATTGTTCAGCTTTGGTTCGGGTGCTTCTACGCATTCTCCCTCTTCAGCTTCAAAATCTAACTGTTCCTCCACATCCTCTGTTTTGCTGGTCTTCTCTTGGGGTATCTGTATTATCAAGAGTCAACAATATAATATATAGGAATTAACGACGGGTAGAAATGTTCATCAGGTAATGAGTTATTTTCGAGCTTTGTCAAGCACCCTTTAGGCTATATTACACAAAAAAGGGGGCTACAAACTACATTTACAGTAAAACTTCAGTTTTATGTCACCCCTATTTCACGTATTCCCGCTTTTTATGTCAAAAACGTGCGGTCCCGTTTTTGTCCATACATTGTTATATAAATATTTTCCCCAATTTACGATTTCAAAAAATTCCTGCTCTCGATTTTATGCTAGTTTCATCCAGACTCTGCTTGAAAATATTGCCTAAACCCAAAATTAGAATATCTGGATCGAATCTTTTGTACAAAGTCAACATTATTTTATTATACCACCATAAATTACAAGATAATCCGCTTAAAACTAGTCGCCGCGAGAGTGGCGCCCGCCCAGACGGTCACCACCCCGCAGCCGCATTACAATAGTAAATTGGAAACAGGGAAGTCACTCTCTCGCTCACTCAGTTTATATAGAACAATAATGTGCGAGAAAGAGACGACGAGAACGTCGGCACCTCGTGCGGTCAAGTTATTAGTTAAGTTAGCGAGCAAATGTTTTGTTCGAATTTGGAAATGTTTTCATAAATCGTAATCCTTTTATTTAGGTTTTTAACTGCGTACCTATCTAACAATAAGTCGAGTTTGACAGGTCGCAGCCCTTGCCGGTTTCTTTTTTAGAACGCGATTTTAGCAATGTCTAGTGAAAAAAAAACATTATTATATTGATATCATGGAAAATATCATATTATTTTGAAATATTACTTGGTAAATTGGAATTTGACAGACGTATGGGTGACAATCGCGATCTCAATAGTTTACACGGGAATATGTAAAAATATACATAAAGTCGGATATTATTTGCACTATGGAAAATATTGGAATACAGGAATATATGGAGAAGAGGCATTTGTGCAATTTTCAGATCAAGATCAAAATAATGACAAAAATGAGGTTTCATGGTTTTTTCAAGTAAGAAAGTTCTACAGTTTATTCATATTAAATGGCTCGAAAATTGAGTAAGTACTTATTAATATAATTTTTTTATTCATTTTTCGTTTCCTCAGTTTTACACATTTTTATCGTTCACTTGAAAAATGTAAAAACCAAGTTTTATTGTATTACTATTATACCTAAAACGCATTGTGGAACCAGGGGACAAGGTCAAACATGTCAGTCGGATGAACTTCATCAGAGGGACTGGGTTACTGTCTATTGTCAAAGAAATAAAGTGAAATATGGGAGATAGCACAATGGTCCTATGGCCTCAGTGATTAAGGGGTCCTTGTGTTTTGATGTAATTGTTTACCTTATCTAGTTTGGGTGTCTCCAGTGCTGTGCCGTTGCTGGCTGCCTTGGGGGGTCCTTTGGAGATGTTTCCATTGATCTTGGTGTCGTACTTCACGGGTGACTCCCGGCTGTCAGAGTGCTCTGGCGCCTGCAAACAGTGTCATACAAATACATTACTATTTTAGTTTAGTTAAATTAAACATTTCAGCAGAATTTAATAACTATATTTATATAAGCCTAACAAACAATATAAAGAAAGTGACGCGTCGATGCTTCAGATATGTAGAGTTATTAGACAAAGGGATTTCAGGAGAATATCTGGGGGTTAATGCTACAAGTCCTCTATGTCAGATTTCGATCATTCCAATTAACCACTTCATGCTTTCAACGAGCAGTGTTGGCGGGCAGTGCATGTGTCGTATCGCACCAACCCGAGCACTGCTCGGATGTTTCGACTTGTTTGTGTTACATAAGATAAACAGACGAACTGAGCTTGTCAGTTGCCACTTGACGCTCGTAGAGGTTTACGCAAATCGTTTCTTCTGTTTTAACTAATCATAGTTCGATTAGTTTTTTTTTAATTTTTTTATTATTATAGTTGTTTTTTTTGTTCTTGAATATTATTAGGGTAGGTTTTTTTACATTTTTTATTGCTTCTGTTTTGTTTTTTGAACTGGATAACTTTTATTATGTAAACTCTTTAAATAAAATGCCCGATGTTTTTTAAAAAAAAAAACCCAAGCATAAAGCGGTTAAGTATCAGAAAGTACTCTAAAATGTCCTTTCTTTTAATAGCATAAATGCCTATGCAACCCGCTCAAGGGGAATGAAATTGTGGTTTCTCTAATGTGAATGTCAAATAATTGTCTTACCTGAACAATTTACAAAAAGACATTTCCAGCATTAATCTTCAGACATATGATGAGCAAGGGAATGGCATGAGCCTGGGACGTCCCAAGATGATGACATGACCCAATAAAATAAATAACTTAAGTCAGTAAAACAAATGAATATGGATTAAATGTCAAGGCAATTGGATAGAACGTAATCACTCTTATCCTTACCCTAATAGGACTCTTCTTGACAGTCCTCTGCTCCTCCTCCGAGGCGGCCCCCAAGGACTCGAGGT
>JAHDVE020011936.1:0-27868 GCA_022606495.2 Halesus radiatus
AAAGTTATTCAAACTATAAACAACTATAAAATCTACAGTAAATCTTTAAGTTGGGCTGTATATTTATAGGTTACAATGATAATAATTTAATTGTAACCCAAATAACTTTCACATAGTATCTGTCCTCCAATTAGCCACAATCATAGGGTGACCATATTTTTGTTAACAAGAAGTAGTGAGTAAATAATAATAGGTAAATAATAATAAGTAAATAATAATCAGTAAATAGTAATAAGTAAATAATAATAAATGAATAAAAATAAGTGAATATTGATAAGTAAGTAATAATAAATAAATAATAAAAATTAAATAATATTAAGTAATAAATAATCAGAAAATAGTAATAAGTACATAATAATAAAAATAGCTAAATAAAAATAAGTAAATAAAAATATGTAAATAGTAATTAGTAAATGATAATAGGTAGTTAAAAAAAAATAAGTTAATAATAATAAGTAAATAGTAATAAGTAAGTAATAATAAGTAAATAATAATGATAATATCGAGCATACATAGTTTCAACATTGATTACAACATAAGGGATAACATGGATAAAGCGAAATCACCACTCTCAGTTATCATAGACTTTTTGACCACTTTTTAAAATAAATTTAGCGTATCTATAGTTTTAATGTTGTCACTAAACCTATTATATAACAAAGGAGCTTTACAAGAAATAATCCTTTGTCCAAATGATGTTCTGTTATTTGCTGGCTGATACATTAGAGAAGAACCCATTCTAGTATTGCGCACTTGTTGTGACCTTATGGCAGTATCAATGTTGTTAAAAAATTTACCGAGAGCCTGTATTATGTACTTGCTGTTATAATTTTACTTTCACTGTATAATAAGTGTGATGAATATAAAAAAAAAAATTCTTATACATTATTTAAAAAAAATTATTTTTGAACAATATTTAAGGGCTTTAGGGTAGTCTTGTAACATGAACCCCAACATACAATATTATATGAAAGGAGAGATTAAACAAGAGTATAATATACAGTTTTTAGTGTAACTTTGTCCAACATATTTCTTAGAGTCAAAGATGTGGGCTAGTTTTCTTATTTTGTTTATTAATATAGTAATATGATTGTTCCATTTAAAATATTTATCAATAATTAAGCCAAGATATTTGATATTATCTACTCTTTCCAAAGATTGACAATTGCACTTGTGCACACAACAATGCATTGTTAAGGAATGGTCCACAGAGGATTGACTTACAGAGGAAATGCTAAAAGTAATATATTTATTTTATAGTTAAAAGGTTTTGATCAAGCCACTTTTTAACAGTTTTAATCCTGACTCACACTTAGCATAAGTTTCATCCCAAGTATCACCAGCAAACACCAAAACAGTATCATCTGCAAATACAACTGAAGAACCCAAGAATGATAATTTACAAAGGTCATTAATATACAATACAAATAAAATTGGACCTAGAACACTATCCCGAGGAACACCATATAAAATTGATTTATTTGAACTAATATGATTATATCGAACGTGGGTATGATAAATAAACTCAAGCTTTTCAAAAACGTAAACAAAACGATAATACGGCGAGTTGAATCCTGCGTGTCATATAGAGGCAGATCCGAGTTAGTAAAGAAGATTGTCATAACAAAATACGAGCAAGTCAAGACTTGTGTTCACATCTGTTAAAATTTATCAAAACAACAACACATCAGTTGAACGATCTCTGAAACAAACAATTTGTCAAAACAACAAGTGCAAGTAAAATCCTGCAAAAATACCTCCGTATACCCAACATAAAGCCTATAAAAGCCCATACACGTGATACGTTCTCTTGATTCCCGCTCACGACTCCGACCAAGCAACATCTCCACTGTAACGCTGCTCCACCGTGAAAATCGGCAACCATCATTTATCTTCAATTTACCCGGACCTACTCTACTCACCAAGTGAGAGATCTCCACTCTACCCGAACTGCTCTTTTCACCAAGTGAGAGATCTTCACTCCACCCAGCCTACCCACGAGCTTGCCGCAACCGGTTCGACCCTAAAGCCGTCCCCGGATATTACCGTCCCCGGATATGTCGCAACCTGAGCCCGACAGCCACCCAGCCTACCCACGAGCTTGCCGCAACCGGTCCGACCCTAAAGCCGTCCCCGGATATTCCGCAACCTGACCCCGAAAGCTACCCAGCCTACCCACGAGCTTGCAGTGACCGGCCCGACCCTAAAGCCGTCCCCGGATATGCTGCAACCTGAGCCCGACAGTCACCCAGCCTACCCACGAGCTTGCAGCAACCGGTCCGACCCTAATGCCGTCTCCGGATATGCCGCAACCTGAGCCCGACAGCCACCCAACCTACCCACGAGCTTGCAGCGACCGGCCCGACCCTAAAGCCGTCCCCGGATATGCCGCAACCTGATCCCGAAAGCCACCCAGCCTACCCACGAGCTTGCCGCAACCGGTCAGACCCTAAAGCCGTCCCCGGATATTACCGTCCCCGGATATGCCGCAACCTGAGCCCGACAGCCACCCAGCCTACCCACGAGCTTGCCGCAACCGGTCCGACCCAAATGCCGTCCCGGATATGCAGCAAACCTCTCTCATATGACAGCTGACACCACCTCAAGCGATCGACCATACTGGCCAGTGCTACAAATCAAGTACGCTCCGGGCGACGACATCCCCATTTGGAAACTACCAAACACCTTTCTCAGGAGGACTAGCGAATCACAATAGCGATGCATCCCTGTGTGCCGGTGCCTAAATATTTACAGTGTACACTTGTGCGGGCCTACACGTCTCGTACAATGATCATTAATCATTTTCTAAAGGTACTAATCGTTTTCCAAGGTAAATTTTATAAAGATTTTCCTCCCATATCAGAATGTGTTCCATTTTGGAAGGTAATAAAACAAAAACAATGAATCACTTTGACAGTAATATAGATGGAAAATAGTTTTTAGAAGGGAAAATCAGTGAAGTTTCACCACAGACCAACGAAAGATTTGATGAATCAATGAAAATCATTCGTTCTATTTCATGTAATAACATTATTACATTATTATGTTATTACATTATCATGTTATTACATTATTATATAGTCAAAATAGGTCAAAATTTGAGCATGACCTACAGATCAGTAAAAAGCTAGCGGCCTGCCCGCATGGCAGCAGGGCGTTCTGGTCGCTAGCGGGCTCCATAGGTCGCAATTTCTGCAAATCCAGTCTGCCGCCTCTTACCAGACCTGACGGTTCACTAGCAAACACTGCTACCGAAAAGGCCAACCTTTTAGGGAAAATGTTTGCAGAAAACTCAGCCCTCGATGACCGGGGTGCCATCCTGCCGTCGGTTCCTCACTGCGGCTTCTATATGAAAAAGCTGAGGATACGGCATCGGGATGTACTCCTTGTCTTACGGGGGCTCGATGTTAATAAAGCTAGTGGGCCTGACGGAATACCTGCCCTAGTATTGCAGAGGTGTGCTGCAGAAATCGCTCCAGTTTTAACAAAGCTCTTTAAAATGTCCCTGAAATGTGGCTCTGTGCCCTCTGGTTGAAAAAAAGCGGTCATTCATCCCATACCTAAGAAAGGTGACCGCTCCAACCCGGCCAACTATCGCCCCATAGCGATCACATCAGTTTTGTCCAAGGTGATGGAACGTGTGATCAACGACAAACTGCTTACATACCTCGAGAAGAACAAAATCATTAACGACCGCCAGTACGGATTCCGGCGGAACCGCTCGTGCGGTGATCTTCTCGCGTATGTGACGCATGTTTGGGGGCGGTGCCTGAAACGTTATGGTGAGATTCAAACGGTCTCACTTCACATTTCTAAGGCCTTTGACCGGGTTTGGCACCGAGGACTTGTCAACAAACTGCCTTCTTACGGACTTCCTGTTTTCTTGTGTATGTGGATTGCCAACTTTCTGAGGGAGAGATCGATTCAGACGGTTGCTGATGGTTTCATCTCTTCCTCGCATTCAATAAATGCTGGCGTCCCACAAGGATCGGTTCTGTCTCCGACATTGTTTTTGTTGCACATCAATGACCTTTTAATATGTGCACCAATCCATTGTTACGCGGATGACAGTACAGTCCATGATTGCTTTTTGTTTGACAAGCCCCCAAAGGGCACACAAACTCCAACGGCTCGGAGGGCTTTGAAACAGAGAATGGACGGTTACTTTGAG
This sequence comes from Halesus radiatus, assembly GCA_022606495.2. Taxonomy (NCBI): domain Eukaryota; kingdom Metazoa; phylum Arthropoda; class Insecta; order Trichoptera; family Limnephilidae; genus Halesus; species Halesus radiatus. Next base: position 4,172 of record JAHDVE020011936.1, read on the forward strand.
AGGGTCTCCTCTTGGGGTAAGAATAACCTCGTCGAATTTAATGTTTCAAAGACCCAATCATGTCTGATTACGTCTAAAAGGGATCGAAATGACAATCTAGTCTCCTTTAATGGAAGCAATCTTCCCAACAAGCCCTCCATTGATATGCTTGGTGTAACCTTAAGTGATCAGCTCAGGTATGGGGGCTCCATCGAAACCCGAGTAAAGTTAGCCTTTCAGAAGCTGGGCGTATTGTACAGAGCCCGCAGATACTTTAATAGTACACAACTGCTGACCCTGTACAAATCGCAAGTGTGCCCCATTGTAGAATTTGGCAGCCACCTCTGGTCGGGAGTCCCAAAATATCTGAAAAAAAACCTTGACTCTGTGCAGAAACGGGCGGTCCGTTTGATAGATTCGCCTATCTTTTAACAAATGGGTTGCAATCTTTGGAGCACAGACGTCGGGTGGGAATGCTGTCCTTGTTCTACCGGTATTTTAATGGAAGATGCTCCGAGGAACTAGCGTCATTGATCCCTTCGGCACCGGTGCATAGTCGGGAACACGCCAAACGCGCGCCCAACATTTGCACACGGTTGACATTTGTCACATGAGAACGGGTCGCTTCTACGACTCGTTCTTGTGTTCAACAGCTCGGCTGTGGAATGATCTGCTGGCCTCTGTGTTTCCTCCATCCTATAACATGGGTCTCTTCAAGACCCAAGTTCACTCCTTCCTATCCTCTAAAAGACCCTCCACACAGCATCCCTAAAGATGATATAGGCCTTGAGGGAAATTATTTCCTCCTTGGTCTCCTGTGTGGAGTTACTGTAAAAAAAATAAAATATTATGTGATTACAATATTATGTTATTACATTATTATGTTATTACATTATTATGTTATTACATTTTTATGTTATTATATTATTATTTATTTTTTTATTTTTTTATAAAGACAGACAAATATTACCTGGTTACTACGAATAAGCTGACAATATTTGAAAATCTCCTACTACCATTACAGTAAGCGGAAGGTGTTGCTTGTGTCGTCAATGGAGGACTTAGCCAGCCGAGGAATTGAACTCACGACGCCTGGGTGAGACCCAAACGCGATGCCAACTCAGCCACTGACCGGTCATGTTATTATATTATTATGTTATTACATAATTATCAGTAAAGTAAAAGTAACAAACACACCTATGTTTCCAGTAAATTCTCTATTAAAAATTGGTTATGTATGACAAAGATAGACATTCACGCAATACGTGGTAAACCTATATCGTTTCAGTTAGGGCAAGGACTGAAATAGAGTACGTTTTGCTAGCGTTAACAAATAACGGTGTATCATTATATTAAAAAAATATATTTTGTAAAAGCTATTTGCAAGTATTTACAGCACGTATGTGGCATGGACATACGAGTATATGTATGTATTTTTCTGTGCTATACTTTATTGAATTAATAATCTGTATCCATCAATATAGTCTGTAATACTAAAGGAAAGACAAACGCACAACAAAATAAATATAAAAGAAGAAGAAAAAAAGAGTGGCTAATTACGAGTACAAACACAAGTGAAAAAGTACAAATAAAGGCCATTTTTCTTGGTCTGAAGCTAAACGATAAAAAAAAAACCGGTGACCTAGGCAGACCAATGAAAAATAATCATCAGATTTATACAGAAAAGTGGTTCTACAAAGAGCGGGCAAAACTATATGAAATTGTAAATATTTGTAAAGAGAACAGTTCGATAATTTGTTATTATATAGGAATTACAGTAGGTACACAACCACCAGTGGCGTGCGGTCCATAGAGGCTGAAAAGCTGTGCCTACCTTAAAAATGAAGGATGAAAAGTATAAATAAAAATCACAATGGTTCCACCCCTGTAAAGTGTTTCTACTTAAAAAAATGTCTATCTCTCAGTTGCAACCTGTCTAGATAATGCACATACTAAAAACAATACCTTCCTTACAATTTTTTAGCTTTGTAAGTAGGATTCGCTAGCTATATTAAAATCGAAAAGACAACAGCCTACCATTGGTCATAAGTAATACGAGCCACTGTATAATAGATACACAGTATCTGCCTTTCAATAGTCCAGATAACTCTGCGTGGAAGGAGCCACCTGGAATAGAGACATCTAGGAGAAAAAAATCGTTCAACTACCTGTATCATCTCGCCAGAAATCTGCTTATAATATGTAACTGGCGAACAGGACATTAACACAACAACATGGCTTACCGCCATACCACTGTGAACAGCTCTGTCAGCTTGTAAGCAGGTCCGTGAAAAGCACTTTGAAAGTTTGCCGACCCTCCCCGGAGAAACAACCGATATCAAACTAATGCAGTAGCGTGCATTGTTCTATGATCAAATGTAGCTGTGTGTAGTTTTCAAGCTCCGGTAAGAATTGTGTGGATTGGTAAAAATTGACCATTATTATCATATTTCACCGGTGGCCAACTGAGTAAATGAACGTGCATGTTTCTTAACTATTTGTATATAATACATGATTTTGTGCATTACATTTTTACTAATTTGGTCAGTCGATAATTATTATTTCATTAGAAATAATCATATGTACGGAACTCTGATCAGTCATCCCATCGGTACAAGTGACGCGTACTGGAATCTTATCAGGAGTTGAATCGCGCTCTTCAAGAATAATACGATTTTTCCGTTGTTACGAAACCACTCGAAATCTTTTTATTTTATTTTTTTTTCGGTTTCATGTTTCATTGGAAGGGGTTATGTTAATATTATTTCTTCAATGATTGAATATTACAATGAGGTTTTAAATCTCAATAAAAATAATTAATAATTAAAAATTGAAGCTAATAATGTGTTGGCAATAAAGCCTCGAGAGGAACAACTGCGCAAGCCTGTTTTCACACAATCCCAAATTTTTGATTTGAGGCCAATACCCACCTAAACCTAATGATATTTTTTTCATCAAAAAGTATAGTAAATATCTATTAGTACGGATTAGATGTAATTTATCTATTTTACGTGCTAGGCCATTAAAGGAATTGATTTTTCGCGATTTAGAGCACCTTTAACAATTGTTGGGGCTAACGTTTTAAAAGTTTTACCCCGTCTACTTTGCAAATATAATGATTATAAAACAAATAAATTAAAAAAAATAAATTAAAATAAGCATTATGGTGGACTTTTAAAAATTAAATTAAAAACGACCAATTTACGTTGGACCACAGCATTTGTCGTATAATTTAAAATATCGACCCGTAAAGGTTTTTTTTTTTAAATGTGTTATTTTTATTTTACGTAATCATATATATATATAGCAAAATAAAATAATTTAAAATGCATGAAACCACAAATAATTTTCTAAATTGCCTCTAAATTTTTTTTACGACAATACAATAATTTGAAACAAAAATAAATAAAATACTTCTCATCCCGTACTAGATATTTACTTAACCTTTAATTTAAAAAATATTCTGTTTGGATGGGTAATTTAACCTAAAATCAGGAATTAAGTTATTTATGAAACAGGCAGCGTAGTCGTTCCTGTAACCGTTCGTTGAAAAATCCGAGATACTTGGTCTGCCAGGTTTCTTACAAATTTGCGTAAATAATGCTTGTCGATCCGTGTTCGAATCTCTCATTATCGTTACTAACCAGGTCTCGAACATGCGGCCTCTTGGTCCAGAGCCAAGGTTTTGCGCTCAGTCACGGAGGTCTCTTCCCTGAGGAGTTGAACCCATGACCGATTCCTCATTATTAACCGTAGGACTGCAGTGCAGCGCTATGGCGCCTGCAAACAACAATGACGAAGAAATTGCGACGAAGCGCTTGGAAGCGCTGCGTTCTTCAGTAAGCATTTGTTGATCTCATGTATTCCATTTGAAGCGGTGTTTTGCGTATATCTTGTTTACTATATATATATATATATATATATATATATATATATATTGTTTGTCTTGTTATAATAAATTAAAACGATATAATCACCATGTCGGATCTTAGTTCCATCGCGGACAATGTATCAAAGGACGGTGACATCAAGGATGATGAGCTCTTCGATCTGATAAATGGAGACAGTGATGACGGAAATGCGATTATTGGCCATCGCAATAATATAATGCGAATATAAAGTGAATTTCCCTCACATGCCCCCGCTGTAAGGCTGGACTACATGACCTTTGCACGGGAAAACATAATTGTGAAGCCACATAATTTTCTTTTTTTTCTCTCTATACATTTAGTAGTTTTTAGTTTTTTATTAGATGCGTGGGATACAATTCTTTTTACGTTTAATATCAAAAAGAATCATAAAGTTTGATTGATATTTGTCCAAGTTATTGCATTTTTATTTAATATCATATTCATTTACTAATAACACAAATTATCAATAGCTGTTTACGCACCTCCTTGCAAAATCAGCACAGCACTAAAACGGTTAAAATCCCTACGACATAAAGCTTTCTCAAAAATCAAGGTGATTACAGTTTATTCTGTATTATTTTATTCCGAATTCGAAAAGTATAGTTAGTATCCACTAAAAAAATGTTTTAAGATTCTTACATATTTTGAGAGGAAGAGAATACGTGGAATATTATTTGAATCAATAGAACCATCTACAGTTATTAAAATATTACTTCCAAGGAGGTTAACCTACCTACAGTACAACCACCGAGAGATTGCCAGGGGTGAAATCAGGAACAACAGATATCAATAACACTTAAAAAAAAAAATTACTACCGAATAAATTTGAGTTCCTAATTACACCACGGGACATCTCTCAGTGGTTAGAACATGATATATTAGGGCAAATGAAACGCATGTGAAATAAATTTTAACAGTTCAATATTTAATTTTATATCTCTTTAAATAGTCACAGTTCAATAAAATATGTAACAAAAACACAAATATTTAAACATTTCATTGTGAACATTGTGTATATTACAATAATGATAATTATAATTATAAATATCTTGATAATCGTATTTGAAATTTAATTTACATTTTATTGACAAGTGAAATGGAACATTTATCATGCAATGGAGGATTCACAACAACGTTTATATACATTTATGATAAAATTTATGAATAGGTATTATAATATAATATATCACATAAAGTATATGTACAAACAGAATATGTATCGAATGATATTGGTAGTGGATATGCGCTTCGCTTAGACACAGCTCTCTTGCGTCAGCGGCAGTGGGGTGCAGGAAGTGACGACCTCTCTGCCGTGAAGGGCACGGATGGACCATGTCCCCACAGCTTCCGGTATCTGCAAACAAGGGGAGCATCATCAGGTCCACTTTAGAGAGCTTATCAAATTAACGATACTAGAAAGCAGAGACCCAACCCATACATGGTATCGGGAGCTATTGCATGCCTAAATTATTGGAACTTCCTGCGCAGTAACAGAACAATAATACGTAGTCAGAGTAACAGGAGAGTGTGTATGAGTCGATCTATGGTTTGAACGAAGAGCAAGTAGTACCGAGACAGAGCAGTGCGGCGCACGGTTCATGATAGGCGATGAAACGGCGTGATGGTTAGTGAGATATTTAATCCTTCTGGATGGTGATTTTTTTAAATTTGATGAATTTTTTAAGTCATCCAGTATTTTTTTTTAACATTTTAATCATATTTTCAAAGCCGAAACATTTTTTCGGAAAATTTTTATATCGTCTAAATTGAAGCATTTTTTATAAACCAGAAAAGTGTTGTTTATTAAACAGTTATATAAATAAGTCTATTATTAATCTTGGCCACGTGGCTTATTTTTTGTATGTACCATCTGTCAATTTGTGTTATTGAAATCGAGATATAATTCTTAAATAGCGATTTAATCAACTCTCAAAGTGTTTTAAATATAATGTTAATTAAAGATTACTTTATAAATTTGGTAAAACAATACAGACAGAAATGGTCGATTTCATCGTTAGTTTTATAATTTCAATAAGAAAATGATCATTTTTGTCATGCATACACGAAATACGTGCTCAATTTTAGTATACGGTTAGCCCTGTCCACAAACCGCGCTCCCAGTGATCGAGGCAACGAAATCAAGTATGACCGTAATAATCATTTGGGCCTTTGCATTAATGTTCAACTATTGGTTGATGCCGGCTCGCACTTGTCTAGGTCATGCGTCGCACGCTTCTCGAATTCAGGTCGGAGCGGTTGATATTTGATTAATTAATAAAATGATTGTCTTACCGATGTTTCAGTCTTAGGGGAGATTTCCTGAGAGAGTCGGGGGCTCCGAGTGGCCACCTCCCACTCCTCCTCGGCTCGCATCTGAGCAATTCCATTCTGTTCTGCTGACAAAAAATCCATTAACAATCTTTTTGATAGAAAAATTAACAGGGTAAGATTTTTTAATTAAAAGGGCAACCCCGCCGACCGGAGCTTCCGGACGGTCATCGCGTAGACCATGTACCATGTATACGGCAGCCACAGATACAATGATTGAATTTAATAGTAACAGGAGGTTAGTTTTATTAGAAATTGCACTTCGGCTATTCCACTGAAATATCATCATGTGGTGTCATTTTTAAAAAAAATAATTTTATGTGATAATAATAGAACCAGTGTTGGATGGTAGGTTGCTTTGAGAAGAAATTAGGTAAATTAGAAGCATAATAAGGGTTTGAATAAATAAAGAATTATCCTAAGAGAGTTTTTCAGAAAGGTAGAGTTCGTTGAGGGTGGATTAGAATTGTTTGCACAACCATTTATGGCAGTTGAAAGATATGAACCATTGGGATTTAAGAGTAGTTAGTTGTGTTGTTACTGATCGTATCCAGGAGCTGGTTTAGGGGTAGGGTTTTTGTTTGTGAACTTTGTTGAGCGAGAAGAAGTTGTTATTGAGGAGTGGAGAGGGTTGAATGTAGAGTTGCTGGATAAAGTCTCAGCAAATGATTTTTGACGGAGGGAACAATTTAGAAGTCTGCAGAAAAGACCAAATGACCAAAACGGCAGCAATTGAAACATTGAGTGGTGGGGTAAATGTAAATTTCAACCGGTAATTAGTTGAAGAATAAGTATATGTGCGAGGGGAGAGAGAGTCCTTCAAAGGCGATTACGACAGATTGGGAGGGTTTTCTAGAAAATTATGTCCTCAGAGTCCTAATTATGAGTCATAAATTATGTCCTTGTAATTTAGCCGGGACGGGATTTATTGGAAAAATGGGATTGCCAATATTTTGGGGGATTTTCAGAGCGGATAAAATTTCTGGGAAGGAAAGATAAGTCGAGATGCCTCTGACCAGGCCCATACGGGTGACATTCTTGCTATTAAATAGAATCACTTCGGATATCGACATATTTCGCATCAGTGAAGCTGCGTTTAAACAAAAAGCTTTGTTGCTAATTGTATAATACCAGTATGTGTTATATGCAATTTACTAAGATTATATATGTCTACCTTCTTTCTTTTAATTTTTCTTATTTGTAATAAGTAATTATTCTGGATGTTGTACGTCCTGTATTATTTAATAATATCTTTAAAAATGCTTTAAAATGTTAATTTTGTAATTTTTTTAAAAGGAATAAAGATTTGAATTGAATTGAATTGACATTAAAAGTAGGAATGTACGCATTGAATTTGGAATTTGATGTAATGTAAATATTTTTAATAAATGAGTTGACGGCTAACCCCGTAAGGCATTCAACGGAAATTAGAAAACGACCCCTGGCTTTTACACTTAGGCTTGATGGAAAGATTCTTGGCGTTTGTTAGAAATTTACCAAACTCAAGGAGGTGAATAGTTTTTTTTGAGCATAAACAATAGATGGGCCACGGGAATGAACACAGTAGAAATTAGTTGGAGGAGATACTGAAATTTTGCTGGGGCTCGAGACCGCGAAGTTGAAAGGGAGTCGGGCCCCTCCACATAGCGTCCCCAAAGATGATATACGCCTTGAGGGAAATTATTTCCCTCAGGGTCACCTGTGTGGATTTACCGTAAAAAAATGTTTGGAGAAGGTCTAAACTTTCTTTTTTGTAGAAATTTACTGTGACAGAATCGCTGTTTGAAATTTCTGAAGCTTCATCATCTGGGAGGTCAGGAGGGGGATCTGAAGGCTTTCTAGGGAGTCCAGGAGGGATCTTTTCCGAAATATCCTCCATTCTTTACAAATACAAAAGAACAATGAGTGTGATATGGAAAGTGACAGCTTGGTAGAAAAGAGTATAAATATCCGATAATTCAGCTGAGAAAAATGTCTCGTGGATCACCAGAGGGGAGAAAAATCCCCAAGGAACAACACACAACACTTTTTTTAGACAGAGAACAGAATATAATTGGTTTTTTGATAAATATAATGGGGAAAAAAACAAAACAACTACTGACAGCTCAATGTTATTGTTGGGAATGCTTTGGCAACGTTGTATGCCTATATTTTTTTGTAATAAAACATTTTAAGTATTTACATTAAAACGACGAAAAAAATGATTAATAATTTACTATGGGGTTGCCTAATAAACTGATCAGGGACTATGAAAACATTTATGACTTAAAAATAAAAGTTTGTCAAACTCAGTCCATTGCAGTACCTCCTCTCTCCTCGTATTACCTCTGTAGCTGCTTTCCCCTGCTTTGACTAGGGCGGCCAACTGGACGTCCATATTGAAACACCGCCAGTGTTTTATGTGGAAATCGATTTCCCGACATTGTGAGCATGTCTTGTCCAAGGGATCACATTTTCGACGGTATAGAAAACAGCACCATACCTTTATTAAGTGGAACGACATCAGGATTTCTGTCTTCGTGGACAACGGTGGAGCACTCTTCTTCCCGTACGCCTGTTGCGGGCTGTCTGGAAGTTTTATATTCTCCTGGAACAAAATCATTCGCATTGTAATCTTAAACACACAAATTATTGTACGAAACTCGGTTGTATATTGTATTATGAACAATCATAAAATTAAAGTATTTTTTACTCACCGTGGAATTGTTTGAAGATCTTGTTTTTAAATTTGATGAAAATGATCGCCGCTGCAAAGAGTGAGAGCGCGCCCAGGGTTATTCCAAATAGTAAGACGGTTTGAAGCGAGCTGTAGTTTCCTAAAGAAATTATTCATTTCACAAATGTTTTCACAAATAATATTATTATAAACTTTATTTCTATATGAAAGTAAAGAGACATAATGATGACGGAGCTCGTTTTTAGTCATCAAAATGATTAAGAAGCGCCAAACCATTAAAGTTTTCAATAAATCTTGTTTTTACTTAGGGAAATCATCGGAGCACACATATCGTGAGCATAGAATGAAACGTGAACGAGTAAAAATCCTTGTTGTTGGCAGATTGAGATTGAGGATATTTGAAAGGATGCAGGCTCAAAGTGTCGCAAGTTTGGAAAATTGAAGTGTATTTTTTTTCATATACGTTAAAAAAGCTGAAGCTCTGAGTTTGAGTCCATGCAGAGGACTTCAGTCTTAGTCTGCCAACGGATAGGGGTCTCGACTTGACCACTTTTCATTGTACCCATGCTCACAATATATTAATTAAAACGTAAAGAACACAGGAATAAAATCCTATAATTAATTGTAATTTCATTAATTTAAAAAAAAATCATAAATCTGAACCTAAAAGTGTAGCGGAATGGGGAATGAAGTTGTTAACGTATTTCGCTTTTATTGATAAATATGAATGTAAAGAATTCAAGCTAATTAGATCAAAACAAATTCATGTCTTCCCTCTCTTTATAAAGTAAGATGGTAGAATTTGCGAGTATTTTTTAGAACACGGAAAAAACTGAACTTTTGTCTTAAGCATTTACCTGGATATCATATACAAATACGAGAATGTATCCAAGGAAATATAAAATAAATTGATTTTTCCTTCTTCTGGCATTTAAGAATAAACTCATAATTAAATAATTAATAATATCATATCAAGCAATATTTAATATCAACTAAAAAAATAAACAAAATTTATAAGTACCAAATGTTTTGATATATCGTTAAAAAAATCCTATTTGTAGGTACCTTTGTAGGTCTTTGGAGGGTGCGGCATAATGATGAAGAGCTCCACTGGGATGGATCTCTTGTGAGCCCCGACAGTATAGAGCAGCAGCCTGAGCTCCTTCCCCCCTGGTAGTCCGCCCACTCTAAACACTGGCTGGTTGGTCGTCAAGTTTGCCAAAAGCTCCCCATTCGATGACAGTTGGACAGTCAACTCATAGGATTTAGGAGCGCCAGTGTTTCCTAAAAGAACGTGTATGGTAAGTGTTATCGTTTGGAATTAACAGAAACATTACTTGTGCTACAATTATGTAACAAATTAACAGTTCGTAGGCTAAGATTTAAATCTTATTTTTCTAATATGATGGGAGATTGGTTTAGCAAAAAGATTCATCGCACGTTGACCGGTCAGTGGCTGATTTCGCATCGCGTTTGGGTTTCACCCAGGCGCCGTGAGTTCAATTCCTCGACATTACGACACAAGCAACGTCTTCCGCTTACTGCGATGGTAGTAGGAGATTTTCAAATATTGTCAAGTTATTCGTAACCAGGGAATATTTGCTTTCTTTTTAAAAATAAAAAAAATACGCAAAGCCAAAATAAAAAAAAGTTGAACTACTGCATTTTTGTTGTTGTTGCAACTATGCCCAGATAAGATCAGACTATGGCATCTCCAATTTTGTGATGTGGGATAAAATATGGGAGGGAAAGACAGTTGGTAAGAGAAAGGTCGGAAGGTATAAATGTAGGTATAGCCTAAAAAACCTTTTTTGTTGTTGTTACACGTTTTTGGGAAATGATTTTTATCTGCACGATTTTAATTGCAAAAAAAAGTTATTCAAAGTAATATTAGACCATGAGTTTTGTCTTACCGGGACACGGACATCTTAATGAGATTATTGACAATTATTTCGAAGTTCATCGATACTCACCAAGCGTGTTTTTTACACAACGTAACACATTTCATTTCGTCACCTTAATTAGTAAAATCCGTAATTCTAATATTTTACAAACTTTTAAATACATATTACTATCACATATCCGTATAATTATTATAAGTTAATAAAAAAATCGTATCAAGTAAAAGAAATACGATTTATTTACGATTCATCAACTTAAACATAACTTAAATCTTGGATTGAAAGATCGAATTTTCAATACTTTTCAAACAAAAGCATGGCAAAATTGTAGTATAACTTTTTACTTCTTTAGAATATTACAACTTTATTACATACATTTATTATGTAGATTCAAAGCCTATCTCAAAATTATAAAAATCGTACTAGTTTAAAAAATAAACAGTTTTTTGTTCCCCCTGTAAAGTTGCCAAAATGGATATGATGGTAATTTAACAATACAGGTGGCGATTTGATTTTAAATAAAAAAAATTGCTGTAAATAATATTTTGTGTGCCAAAGGAAGAACAAGTTTAGTGAAAATTCAATTTTTAATTATTTATTATTTTTATTGAGATTTAAAAACCTCATTTTAATATTTAATCATTGTAGAAAAAAAATTTAAAATAACCCAAATGAAACACGAAAACGGAAAAAACGACAGAAAATATATGGGATTAAAAAAGGAGAATAATATTGACAAATCTTGAATTTGAGATATGATATCGATGAAGATGACATAAATTGAACTGGTCTCATTAGCTAAGTTGGTTAAGCGGTTGCCCCGGATAGGCAGAGGTCCTGGGTTCGTGTCCCAGATACGACTGAAATTTTTTTATTTTCTGTCGTTTTTTCCGTTTTCGTGTTTCATTTAGGTTATGTTAATATTATTTTCTACGATGATTAGTGAAAATTAGTTGAAACTAAATGAGTACACTCAATCTATTAATTGTACTTGCGCTTGGTGTTTTTCATGTTAACAATGTCGATATTGCTTTATATTTTGACTGGACGTTTTTTTTAAAGTTACGCATATAAAGGACGACTTTGAATAATGAAATCATACCCTTATTCCCTTTGTTAAAATAGTTTTTGGGTGGCTACTGGGTTACCTGTATCACAAAGCAGGCTAAAATCAAACGCTGTCAGATTATGCAGGGCGCAGTTCTTAGGAGCCGGGGGCGGTGGCGAGGTGAGCTTCAGGGAACAGGGGATTCCCTGCCTTCCCAGCCTATTGTTAGCCCAGCACAGAGCCTCTCCCTCAAGGATCTTCCCGTTGCTTCCCACAGGAAGGTAGCGAAGCTTAGAGTTCATATCTGACCAGGAGTATTGCTCCTGGAAATAATTAACATATATAACAGGCATATTCAAAGACAAATCAAAATTTAAAATGGCTTTCACATTCATTATTTCACAGGACTACTAAAAATAGTCTACGATGTTTACTGCCAGGATTTTCTCAAGATTTGATTCTTGTACAGTATGGTAGGTTCATTTCAAATTCCTTTATGTATTTCTCAGAAAATCGCAGTTGAATATAATATTTATTCAGTCAGTAGATTCTTCGAAATCTGTGATCATATTGAACAATCCATATGGCGTCTTGTCAAATTATTTGACAGTTTGGAACACCGAGCTCCCGTGATCTAAAACTCCGGTAGTGTGCTAAGGGTAAAATTGGCTTAATACCTAGTCATTTTCATAATAACTTGCTTGTTTTTGCAAAATGTTGTTTTTTCAAATTGTACCATCTTATCAGAAAATGTGTTTAAATATTTAAAAAAAATGTATACTCGTATATGCAAATATCTACGAGGTGTGTTCAAAAGAAAAGGTGAATTTAAAATTTTTTCGAAAAGTATTTATTTATTCATCAATATCCATTTTCTCACCTTTAAAGTAATCCCCCTCATATATACTGCAATTATGCCAGCGCTTCTTCTAATCCTCGAAGCACTTCTGGAATGCGCTTTTCGGTATGGCCATCAGCACGTTTTTCGATTCTGACTTTTTCTCATCAATTGTGGAAAAACGCTTTACTTTCATTGGTCTCTTCAGTTTCGGGAATAGGAAAAAGTCGCAGGGCGCCAAATCTGGTGAATACGGGGGTTGAGGAATGATAACGGTGTTGTTTTTGGCCAAATAATCATGAACAAGCATTGATGTGTGAGCTGGTGCATTATCGTGATGCAAAATCCATGATTTGTTTTCCCACAATTTCGATCGTTTCAGCCGTATTGCTTCACGCAAACGTTGCATAACTTCCTTGTAGTATTCCTTATTAACCGTACGACCTGTTGACAAGAACTCATGATGCGCCACGCCATTGTAATCGAAGAAAACAGTGAGCAAAACCTTTGATCGAACTTAGCGTGCTTTTTTTCGGTCTTGGCTCTTCTGGTCGCTTCCATTGGTATGATTGGGCCTTGGTTTCGACGTCATAACCATATACCTACATTTCATAACCAGTTATGACCCCTTTGAGCAAATCTGGATCGTCGCTGGCGTCATTCAACAACTCCTGAGCGATACTAATGCGACGTTGCTTTTGCTCAAAATTTAGCAATTTCGGAAAAAACTTCGCTGCCACACGTTTCGTGCCAAAAACATCCGATAAAATTGCATGTCATGAGCCGATTGATATGCCAACATCCTCTGCAACTTCCCTAATAGTGATTCGACGATTTTCCAAAACCATTTGCTACACTGTTTCGATGTTTCCTTCGTTTGTTGACGTGGTTGCAACTCCAGAAGGCTCATCGTCATTAACATCTTCTTGGCCTTCTGTAAAGCGCTTGTACCACTTATAAACACTTTTTTGAGACACAGTAGACTCACCGAATGCCACAGTCAATATTTTAAGTGCGGTGGAGTACTTTATTCCATTTTTAACGGAAAATTTAGTACATATTCTTTGATCCATTTTTTTCAAAAGTAAAAAATCGAAGAACACACAAAAACGTGACTAACATTTCCAGTTGTCAAAAACAAACCACTAATCCAAAATGGCTGATAATGCTAACAGATGATAAACATATGTGTACCAACATAACAAAAAAAAATCGATAATCGAATGTACACAGCCCGCGAAAATTCAAAATTCACCCTTTCTTTTGAACACACCTTGTATAATAAGTAGTTTCCCCATTATATTCAGGAAAACGATTTTTTGACATTGCCGATCGGAAACGTCGGCATTCAACAGTTACAAATTTTGCATATCCGATGGGCATTTCGGCGCACTAAAAGATATTATAAATATACATAATTCACGACGAAAATGACCTTGCAAAGCTGAAAAGAGTTCTACGAATTAAACACAAAAAAAAAACAAATTAATGAGATCTGTACAAATTTCAAGACGAATCAAACTACTTTATAGTATAATTGCTTTATAAAGGTCTGGAACAGAAACTCGATAAAAGCGTAATTTATGTAACATTAACTTCCGGACTAACTTATCCAAGTACACGTCAGGACAGGCCTTGGCTATGTGGGATTTTTTTGTTATACAAAGGTATATGTAATTTGTTTCTTATCTCGCGCTGTTAGAAAAACTTTGTTTTTATAAAGCATACAGTTTATTTATGTGATATCTTAGTTTGGGATAATCTACATAGATGACATCAGCGACCGGTAGCTTGTTGTTGGAAGCTCCCAAGGTCACCGAGCAGATCGAATGCTACTTTGAGTAAGAAAGGAGATTAACTTCCTGGCTCTCCAATCCCATATTATATTCAGAGCATCTTCGATAATTAACGATGGTGTTTTGTTGTAAGAAGAAGTTTTATTTATTACGAGGATAAAATACAACAGTTTACATAATTTCAAAATATATGTATAAAAAAAAATACTGACTCAGAAATTCTGAGTAAGCTTTATGAGCAATTTTAGTGAGCATTTGCAGTCGTTATTATTTCGATCGCGAGTTTTTTCCGGTACGAAAAAAAGGAAATGAAATTTCGTTGTTATCACACGCGCCATAGTCCGGGTGAAATGAAATAAAATGTTCGTACACGAACATTTAACAACATAAAATTATTACCTGCGGTAAAACCACCAAACCAGCCGTGCTGTTGAGGGCCCACGTAAAGTTGATAGGAGGAGGGTTGGCCATTACTTCGCACAGAAGCTCAATCTCCTTTTTACCATTCAATATTGGTAATTTCGCATCCTTATTCACTTTGCAGACGGGAGGAACTGGAATTATAAGATAAAAATAAATGCTGTTATCCGAAGAAATGATATTAATTTCACCATCCCTTTCCGCGTCTGGCATAAGACATGTTTTGAATAAATTTGAAACCAAAAACTTCAGTGTGATTTGAAATAATGAACCGAAGTGTTCTTAAACCGTTTGAAGAATATAACAGTGCGTCTGATTTGAAAGATCTAGTATATTTAAATGTTTTAAAAAATAGAATATACCGCGTGATTTGAAAAACTTAATGTATTTAAAAGTTTTTAATCATTTGAAAAATGGAGCTATCTGTGTGATTTGAAACAATGAATGAATTTACACGATTTTAAACCATTTAAAAAATAGCACTACCTATGTAATTTGAAACACTAAATATTTACATAATTTTTAACCATTTGAAAAATAGATGCCTAGGTAGGTACCCAAAAGAGAGCAATCTGTGTGATTGAAAAAAATGGTTTTACTATAGTATGTGTGCAGAAGCCTTAAGTATTCACCAATTTTTTTAATACGTTTATATAACGTAATTTCGCGGACATGTTAAAAAAATTATACTCACATAAAACTTGCAGGTTTATTGTATTGGACTTGGTGTCGCCTTCTACATTGGAAGCCATGCAGCTGTATGAGCCACTATCATAGGCCTGGACATTCGGCAAAGTTAGGCGGCCCCAGTCCACTTCCACCCCCGCTGTTGGCTCGTGGGCTATTGTCCTGCCCTAAAAATATATAAACAAAACAGGTCAGTTAATTCCTCTACAGTTACTGAATATAGCAGTGGAACAAAGTGTTAATTGCGCAGTCAAAATTATTATGTTATTTCTACATGGAAAATTAATGATAAATTCACTGGGCACGTAGCGATACTAGACAAGAAATCACAATTGAATTCTACTATCATCGGAAAATTATTAGAAAAAATCATCTAGAGATGGAATGTGATGAGAACAAAAAAGGATTTTCTGGATTCGGATGAAAGTCGTCAAGTCTATTATAAGAGTAAATTTAATGTTAGATATGTTCCATACATTCGGGAGTCATATAACTTATATGTAAATATGTATTTGAATTATTTTTTTTGATTACAAAATTGTTAGAAATCATTCAACAATTCTATACTATAAGTTTTTAATAGATGTTATTTTATTGTTACTTACGTTATGTTCCCATGATATCTTGTATGGAGGTGGGTGAGCTAAGACATTGCACTCCAAGAGAACGGCATCTCCTTCCTTGATATTCTCAAGGTTCACATCTCGTCCAAGACGGAGGCTGACATCTGGCGGGACTGTTGAGAAAGATAAAGTTTTTAACGATTTAAAAAAATCTATTTCTTGATTTTTTTTTGCAATATTGAGCATGAGATTATTTTATTCTGGATAATATTTTGTAGGCAGAAGAGATAGTATTAACTCTGTAGGAAAATTTGACAACATCCAGTGAAATCTCAAATGCATTTAGATTTGATTCTAGAAGCTGCGGATTCGATTCCCGACACAGAGAATAAGCACATGGATGAGGATTTTTTTTCGTTTTTCACATTATTAAGCCTGACTCTTTTTTGTAGAATGTTAGTTTTCATGAACTTTCTATAAAAAGATTTACAATGTCGTAAGAAATATTGATAAAACTAGAAATAATAATATTTTGCCAAGAAATAAAAAACTGTTTTACGATTATTTTATCGTTAAATAAAAATGACTTGCGTGCTATGTTTTTATTTGTGACCCAGAAAAAATATCGATATTTTGATATTTGAGTGAAGGTGGGACAAATTTTTTGTTGTATTAATACTCAGAAATAGTGTTTGCCAACGAAAAAAAAAAAAAGTTTTTATAATATTTGACCGTCAAAAAAAATCTGTGATACGTATTTTGCCTATATTTTGGAGCTAGGCACAAAAATAATGTTTTTTTTTTAGTAGATGGACGACTAAATTGTTTTCTGTATTATAATTAATTTTATTTTAAGTTGGTAGTTATAAACTTACGTAGTATATCCAAGGTCATGATGGAGTAGAGGGGGTCTGATGGCGGAAGTAACATGTGAGTGGCTCTGCACGTCAACTGTTGACCCCGCTGCTCTCTCCCCACCACCAGCTCTAGTTGGGATATACTGATGTCGTCAGTTGTCGACTCCTGGATAAGATAAAAGCGAAAGGTAAACTAAAGCTACTTATTTATTTAATATATTATTCCTCTATACCATTGGCTGAACAAATAATGAATTTGCATCCTTAAGACAAAAAAAAAACAATTTAATCATAATACGAGAGAAAGGCTAACAACGGAGAATTAATAATATACACTAGAGGTGGTACAATTAAATGGAAGTCAGTGTGCTTTTGACTTAGAACCTTTTGATTCTAGCCCCGAGAGAACCAATGAAAATAGAGCTAATACAGCGCCCTGTCCCTCTCACACTGCCTGCATTGTATGTATATTGCCATTCCATTTGATCGAAATGAAATGACGATGAAATAATTTTATGTATTAGAAATTTAAGGCCCGAATAGACAGACTTTTGGATCATAAAATACGCCCACATCGCATTTCTTGTATTCCTCTTTATTCTATGGCAATGATAAACATGGTTTACATACAATATTATTATTTTATATAAAAGATTTTTTTATTTTAAACCACTTTATTTTATTTATATTAATGCATTATCGACCGGTTTCGGTTGAACTCAACCTTCAACAGGAACGTACACATATAAACTAAATTAACTTTTTTTTTTTTTTTACAGTAACTCCACACAGGAGACCAAGGAGGAAATAATTTCCCTCAAGGCCTATATCATCTTTGGGGATGCTGTGTGGAGGATCTTTTAGAGGATAGGAAGGAGTGAACTTGGGTCTTGAAGAGACCCATGTTATAGGATGGAGGAAACACAGAGGCCGGCAGATCATTCCACAGCCGAGCTGTTGAACACAAGAACGAGTCGTAGAAGCGACCCGTTCTCATGTGACAAATGTCAACCGTGTGCAAATGTTGGGCGCGCGTTTGGCGTGTTTCCCGACTATGCACCGGTGCCGAAGGGATCAATGACGCTAGTTCCTCGGAGCATCTTCCATTAAAATACCGGTAGAACAAGGACAGCATTCCCACCCGACGTCTGTGCTCCAAAGATTGCAACCCATTTGTTAAGATAGTCGAATCTATCAAACGGACCGCCCGTTTCTGCACAGAGTCAAGGTTTTTTTTCAGATATTTTGGGACTCCCGACCAGAGGTGGCTGCCAAATTCTACAATGGGGCGCACTTGCGATTTGTACAGGGTCAGCAGTTGTGTACTATTAAAGTATCTGCGGGCTCTGTACAATACGCCCAGCTTCTGAGAGGCTAACTTTACTCGGGTTTCGATGGAGACCCCATACCTGAGCTGATCACTTAAGGTTACACCAAGCATATCAATGGAGGGCTTGTTGGGAAGATTGCTTCCATTAAAGGAGACTAGATTGTCATTTCGATCCCTTTTAGACGTAATCAGACATGATTGGGTCTTTGAAACATTAAATTCGACGAGGTTATTCTTACCCCAAGAGGAGACCCTCTCGAGGTAACCGTCCATTCTCTGTTTCAAAGCCCTCCGAGCCGTTGGAGTTTGTGTGCCCTTTGGGGGCTTGTCAAACAAAAAGCAATCATGGACTGTACTGTCATCCGCGTAACAATGGATTGGTGCACATGTCAAGAGGTCATTGATGTGCAACAAAAACAATGTCGGAGACAGAACCGATCCTTGTGGGACGCCAGCATTTATTGAATGCGAGGAAGAGATGAAACCATCAGCAACCGTCTGAATCGATCTCTCCCTCAAAAAGTCGGCAATCCACGTACACAAGGAAACAGGAAGTCCGTAAGAAGGCAGTTTGTTGACAAGTCCTCGGTGCCAAACCCGGTCAAAGGCCTTAGAAATGTCCAGTGAGACCGTTTGAATCTCACCATAACGTTCCAGGCACCGTCCCCAAACATGCGTCACATACGCGAGAAGATCACCGCACGAGCGGTTCCGCCGGAATCCGTACTGGCGGTCGTTAATGATTTTGTTCTTCTCGAGGTATGTAAGCAGTTTGTCGTTGATCACACGTTCCATCACCTTGGACAGAACTGATGTGATCGCTATGGGGCGGTAGTTGGCCGGGTTGGAGCGGTCACCTTTCTTAGGTATAGGATGAATGACCGCTTTTTTCCAACCAGAGGGCACAGAGCCACATTTCAGGGACATTTTAAAGAGCTTTGTTAAAACTGGAGCGATTTCTGCAGCACACCTCTGCAATACCAGGGCAGGTATTCCGTCAGGCCCACTAGCTTTATTAACATCGAGCCCCCGTAAGACAAGGAGTACATCCCGATGCCGTATCCTCAGCTTTTTCATATAGAAGCCGCAGTGAGGAACCGACGGCGGGATGGCACCCCGGTCGTCGAGGGCCGAGTTTTCTGCAAACATTTTCCCTAAAAGGTTGGCCTTTTCGGTAGCAGTGTTTGCTAGTGAATCGTCAGGTCTGGTAAGAGGCGGCAGACTGGATTTGCAGAAATTACGACCTATAGAGCCCGCTAGCGACCAGAACGCCCTGCTGCCATGCGGGCAGGCAACTAGCTTTTTACTGATCTGTAGGTCGTGCTCAAATTTTGACCTATTGATGATTCTCTTACTGTCCTTTGCCAATTTGTTATATGTTGATCTGTTTTCTGACGTTCGAGATGTGTTGTAGGCTCGGTAAGCCGCGTTTTTTCGTCGAACTGCTTCGGAGCATTGTCGACTGAACCACGGCTTTGAACCTACGCCAGTTTCTTTAATGGTTGATTGAATGAAGCCATCCATCGCAGATGTGATGACTTCACTAATTTCCTGGGCACATCTGGACGGATTCGAAGTCTGAAAACAGACAGCTGACCATGGGAAAGCATTAAAATGCGCCCGCAGACCGAACCAATCTGCTGACCTATAGTGCCACATTTTTCTCTTCAGCCTCTCAATTGGGGGTCTGAAGTTAATAGGGATTGATGTCGTCACCAGGCAATGGTCGGACGATCCTAAAGGCGCTGCGACATCAATCCCATAACCACGTGGCTCGGTGGTTAAAAATAGGTCTAACAGATTGGAGCGGTGAGTCTGGACATCAGGAACCCTCGTAGGCTCCTGAACTAGTTGCTCCAACCCATGGCAAAGGGCAAAGAATTCCGCCTGTCGGCCAGCCGAGTTTGTTGAACATGAGAACTTCAACCACGGTTCATTATGAACATTGAAGTCCCCAGAACAACAAACTCGGCCGAAGGGTAGCGGGGTAAGAGGTCATCAATAGTTTCGCTCAAATGTTTAAATAGCTCGGATGAGTCTGATTCGCTGAGGTTTGGTGAGCGGTACAAACACGCATAAAATCTTACCGTACTGGCAAGACTGACGCGCACTCACATTACGTCAAATCTGGAATTTTCCAGACTCAACAGTCGCACACAGTTGACGTCAGCTCGGCTATACAAACAAACACCTCCTTTTGGTCTGAACTTGCCTACGAGGGTGAAGCCCGGGCAGTCCAGATAGGAGGCGTTTGGAGGCTCAGCTATCTGCGTTTCGGAGAGGAATAAAAGGTTTGGGCGTTGGGACTGAAGGTGATGATGGACAGAATTAAAATTTTTGTGCAGGCCTCGAATGTTGGTAAAATTTACCAACATTTTTGGCCTGCACCGGGGACGCCTACTACTCGCCGTTGTAATGATGTTATTATTGTTTTGTGATTCCATGTTTTTTAAAATTATTTTTGGGGGTTTTATAGGAAAGGGAAAGCAAGGGAAGGATTAGGTATAAAGGGTGGGTAGGAAGCTGGGGGTCAGGGTATCCAGGACTGACGGACGTATGAATCCATCCCACCGACTGCGGTGCAAGGCTATGGTTGGGAGAGTCTGGCTGGGAAGGGCTCCCAATGCGCCCCAAACGCTACTGCTGGGTCCCCTCCGGTCACGAATCGGCACAACAGCAGCGGCGGGGTTTTTACACTCGCTGGTGGGGCAGCCCACCCTCAGTCGTGAGCCTGAGGGTCGGGCCCCTGTACTATCGAGCGGCCTGGACAACGGTAGCCAGTTGTAAAGGGTCTCCCTCAACCATTCTCTCCCGATCCGACCCACCACGCAGTAGGTAGGCCAACGCATCCGCGGCCAAGACCTGGACAAACCTTACCCCATGAACCCGGGCACCCCTGCTAAGTCACCAAACGTAGCGAACCACTTGGGATGACCTATGGCAGAGGTGTTGGTCATCCAAAAAAATGGTTCCCGGGGCGGCGGTACCCATACCCGCCTCCCAAATATCATATATATTTTGTTAATTTTATAAACTAAATTAACATATCATATATATTATGTTAATTTAGTTTACATGTGCACGTTTCTGATGAAGATTGAGTTCAACGGAAACCGGTCGATAATGCAGTAATATAAATAAAATAAAGAGGTATAAAAAAAAAACTTTCATTTAAATTATAATGTCAAGCCACAAAGTGATTGCTTTCTTCGATAAATATTATTATTACATAATTTATAATGTGATAAATGTATCAATATGTCTTCCAGGTGTCAATAAATAAATAAGTTAATAACTTTATTGGAATAAAAATGACCATGCATGTACTAATCTACAATTAGAAAGCAATATAGTTTATTAAATAACGTAAGTGGTTGGTTATTTTTATGAGTTTATTCTCTATACACTTATACTTCACGGTAAGTATACATTTTATAAAAGCTGATATTGGTCACTAACTTACCGCCTACTCGTTATATTTCATAATGAACACAATACTGATCTTTTCACGTCGTGTCGCGCCAGCATTATATTTTGAATGAGTTTTTGAAGAATTTATTCATTAACGCTTACGTACAAAAATCTTGAATTTATTTATGATACCTACTACAACACATATAAAAAAAAACATCTCCTTATATTTTTTCACGAGCTATCCGCGTTGAGGAATTCATTTTACATAACATAATTTGAGAGGCAGAAGAATTTTTTTTTCAGTCTTTTTTGAGATTCTATTCATGAACACAATATTTATTAAGCACCTAATTTAACATTTTATAAGTCATGAAATTTCACACCATAAATTAAAAAGTTATGAACCTCTAAAAAAATAAAATATCATCGTGCGAATAGTTTTACCTCTTGTTTATACGAATGAGGTGGTAGGGCTGTACCCTGCAGTAACCACTGGAGGCGGGCGGGGGGTCTGGCTCCCTTGGCCTTACATAGGATGGTCTCTCTTCTCCCAGCCCTGAGAGGCTCTCGGACTTCGATATCGACCGCCACTGGGGCCACTAGAAAAATAGAAATAAATTATTCGATATTAGAATACAGTACAAATTTGATCTTTTTTGTCACTCAAAAAGGTGACTTAGAAGAGACCTACAGAAGTTGACCTATTGCCTGGAGCTAAGATGACTGTGTTGATTTGAATAAATTGTGGAATGTTGTAAAAGGGGAGGGGTAGAAGTAGGGGATGTTGAGGTTACCCAACACTTACCCACCCTGGTATAAGTAACTTATGGTTACTCCTTCAGGGTGTAAGTAGGGGTAGGTACTTCAGAAGTAAGGGAAGAGGATAGTTGGGTTATTCAAATTTGGTAAATGAAACATTGTATAACAGTGTTCCTCAATCTTGTTTGTGACATGCCTCACTTGCGCCACCGGCGAATTTTTTTTCTTGGTTTTAGATCAAATACTTTAAAGTGATAGTTGCATATGTAATCTCACCACGTGTTTTATTAATTAAATATAAGAGATAATATAACAAAACCCACAAACACAATAATTAGGTAACTATAACCACAACACGCGTCGTGTTGATATTAGTGCTATTGTCGCCATCTTTTTTATCGGAAACTCAGGGTTGCAATATAAAAAAATACGATTTAAAAAAGCGTAACACGTATTAATAATTAATGATTTGCCGTTGTACATGATTTTATACTCTGGAAGGAAGCGAAAAAATTACTTTACTTATTTTATGTAAGTACATACATACTTATATGTGCGTTAAAATAGAAGAGCGTGACCTCTTAGATCAGAGTTAAAGATCTCACTGCGTTGCCACAATGTTCATTAAAATAGTTACACAAATCTTGAACTTATTTCTTAAACGTAACTTTTATCAAAATGCACTCTATACAAATAATATCATGCTTAGTATGCTAATCATGATATTATTGCACAAATAATATCATGCTTAGTATGCTAATCATGATATTATTACACAAATAATATCATACTTAGTATGCTAATAATGAAATTATTACACAAATAAAATCATACTTAGTATGCTAATCATGATATTATTGCACAAATAATATCATGTTTAGTATGCTAATCATGATATTATTACACAAATAATATCATGCTTAGTATGCTAATAATGATATTATTACACAAATAATATCATGCTTAGTATGCTAATCATGATATTATTGCACAAATAATATCATGCTTAGTATGCTAATCATGATATTATTACACAAATAATATCATACTTAGTATGCTAATAATGATATTATTACACAAATAATATCATGCTTAGTATGCTAATCATGATATTATTGCACAAATAATATCATGTTTAGTATGCTAATCATGATATTATTACACAAATAATATCATGCTTAGTATGATG
>JAHDVE020011937.1:0-28837 GCA_022606495.2 Halesus radiatus
GGCGGGCCAGATTTTATCTAAATATTTACATTGAAGAATTACAGTCGAAGTTAGTATTACTTACATATAGGTTTACGAGTTAATAGAGAACATAATTTAATGTAGGTATGGAATGGAGTTAAATCCTTTTGATTCTAAGCTAGGTATATAAGGCAATGTAATGAGGGAATATGGGATTAGTCGCGAATACGTCGGGCGAGAAAAAATTAAATTACGTGCTGGCCGATTTTAAGTAATTGTTTTGTTTTGGACTTAGGAAGTTTCATTTGATTTGTTTCTTACAATTAAATAAAGTTTTAAATAAATTCTTTTAAATAGTTGTTGGATTGATTCAACAATAGTTTGATTAAATTCAACAATAGTTTGATAAATATTGAAGTTTCTAAAATTCATTATATTTAAGTTGATACTAAAAATTACTTCTGTGAATTAATTAAAATTGGTGGTTTTAAGTGAAATTATAATAATCGGAAGTGTTTATAAATAAAGTGTTTGAATCGAAGTCTTCTAAAATTCATTATATCTAAGTGAAGTGATATAAAAAAAGTGACCCAGTAAATAAAGTGTTTTGTGTTCGAATTAATATTGTATTAAAATAAATTCTCTTGTTGATCTAATTTTCTCAAAACTGTTAGAGCAATGTGATAATAATAATAATTTAATAAATATTGAAATTTCTAAAAATTAATAAAGTTATTTGTTTAAAGATTTTTAAAATTAGCTTCTGTGAATTAATTAAAATTGTTTAAATGAAATGTGATTTAATTCATATTTTGTGTTGAACTAAATTCATTACGAGTTTAAGAAAAATTAAATATAATTGCGTTTAAAATAATTTAGTGAAAGTTTAAAAACAGCTGAGTCTTAGTTTCATATAATTCATTTTAATACCTAGCGTGGGATTAATTTCGTCAAAGAAAAATAATAAAGCTCTAAAATATTACCAAGCGTTCGGTTTACGGATTTAATTAATGGTTAGTAAAGAGAATTACGTGAGTACAAAGAATAAAATAGGAAAATAAAACAACAAAAATTTAAATATTGTTTAATAATATCCGGATTGAGAGAGCATTAAATTTGAAGAAATAGTACAGATCGGTGGATCACGAATTGAAATTGGGAAACACTAGATTGTATTAAGTAAATATTTCTAACTTAGATTAGACATTCCAGGCAGGGAG
The DNA here is from genome assembly GCA_022606495.2 of Halesus radiatus. Lineage (NCBI taxonomy): Eukaryota > Metazoa > Arthropoda > Insecta > Trichoptera > Limnephilidae > Halesus > Halesus radiatus. Next base: position 1,182 of record JAHDVE020011937.1, read on the forward strand.
GTTCAATATTTTCTGAATCTTCATATTGGCGTGTATAACCCGTCTGGAAAAATTATGAATTTGTCGGAATTCAGGTGAGTCAAATTAATATACAAGTTTTCAGGATCCCGGGGAAGGCGAGGATGGAGATATGAATTATATTTCTAATGACTTATAAGTACATGTATTGTATGTGTGTATATGTAAATATGTAAATATGTATATATATATATATTTATATTTACTGTTTAATATATAGGTCAATACTATACGACCGTTATCTATCATGAGTGAATGTTTTGTATACTTGATCAAAGCCGTTCTAATCAAATATTTGTGCTAGCTCCATTAAATATTTTACGATAATCCTCTCTTTTCACATTGAATTATAATTAAACGAGTACTAAAGATAATTCAATTGTCTCACTCAATACCAGTACTTGACTTTTAAATATTCAAAAATACCTATTTTTACATAAATACATTTAGGTATTTATAATAATTTCCGTTAGATACTTACCTATATAAACCTTTCCTTTCGCATTGAATTATAATTAAACGAGTACTAAAAATAATTCAATTGTCTCACTCAATACCAGTACTTGATTTTAAATATTCAGAAATATCTATTTTTACATAAATACATTTAGGTATTTATAATAATTTCCGTTAGATACTTACCTGTATAAACCTCTCTTTTCGCATTGAATTATAATTAAACTAGTACTATAGATAATTCAATTGTCTCACTCAATACCAGTACTTGAATTTAAATATTCAGAAATATAATTTTTACATAGATACATCTAGGTATTTATAATAATTTCCGTTAGATACTTACCTGTATAAACCTCTCTTTTCGCATTGAATTATAATTAAACTAGTACTATAGATAATTCAATTGTCTCACTCAATACCAGTACTTGAATTTAAATATTCAGAAATATAATTTTTTACATAAATACATCTAGGTATTTATAATAATTTCCGTTAGATACTTACCTGTATAAACCTCTCTTTTCGCATTGAATTATAATTAAACTAGTACTATAGATAATTCAATTGTCTCACTCAATACCAGTACTTGAATTTAAATATTCAGAAATATAATTTTTACATAAATACATCTAGGTATTTATAATAATTTCCATTAGATACTTACCTGTATAAACCTCTCTTTTCGCATTGAATTATAATTAAACTAGTACTATAGATAATTCAATTGTCTCACTCATTACCAGCACTTGACTTTTAAATATTCAAAAATACCTATTTTTTCCATAAATACATTTAAGTATTTATAAAAATTTCCGGTAGATACCTACCTGTATAATTGTCTTTATCGAGTAAATTCATAGTCAACAACTTCAGAACATCTTTTATAGGTATTTCACTGTGTAGTGAAATAACTTCAGCTAAAGACTTGGCCTTTACTAAGAGTATGTATGTGTGTATAGGTATATATATAAAGAAAGTGTATAATGTATCTATCAAATCTATATGGCCGTTATTTATTTTATGTTTATTTATATACAATGTTTAATATATATATATATAAAACCATTTATTATATTTATGTATATGTCCTATAAAAACTATTTATTTTATTAGTATATATTTTCCCTAACATATAAATTCGAAAACTAACGTTACTAATATTATCAACATTCCAAACGATTTTTATTAATTCAAAGATCGTTATCATTCTAAAACAAACCAATGAATCCTAATTGTTATGCTTCCTGACGGGGGTCTCTGACACTTAATAACTGTCGCATATCTCAATGACACACATCCTCGACTGTTATTAAAACTAGGTCAACATTCCAAACCACACCCTCTTTTATCGAAGTATGTAGATACGCATGAGTATATATATATATTCGAATTTCAGTACATCTTACGAAGAATAAGTACTTTAACAAACGTCGACATTTAATTGAAAAATAACTATCATCTTTTGCGGTGGACTATCATCTTTTAGAAATCACGTATTTGTAGTTTGCGTACATAAATATTTTTATAGCGCCATTTTTCATAGAAAGATTCAATTCAAAGGCGCTCCACACCCGTTCGAACATATTGATGAATTCAACAGAACAAACAAAAACCCACATTACTAGAAATATCAAAATAAGCATAATCATTCGTCGACAATACGTTCCCAAGTTATGTTATAAAATTAATTTTATCTTCGACTTAGGTTTTCAAGGTTCAGGCCTTACAAATTTTGGGCTTTTGGAGTCCTACCTTTTCTTCAAACAAACAAAAATCAATCTACAGTTAAATTCAAACTACATGAGATAGCAGGGTCTCATTAAACCAACCTGTCAACCAAACCAAAAAATAATATATCATGTATATTGTATTATCACTTTTACGTATATTCTTATGTAATATGTCTGAATATCTGGCACAGATTCACGACCTGTGTTGGAGATGTCAGATCCACAATTTTCTGGGAAAACCGGAGTATTGTGGATTATAAAAACTCGTATTGTTTACATATATTTATAATTTGTACCTATCGATTGGGCAGAAATAATTGCTGATTTAAGCGTGGTTATCTCTGAACTCTTGATGCGGGGGACGGCCTTTCAACCCGGACTTTGCAAAAATTCGCAAGTATCTAATGTTGTTTGACGAGGGACGGAACCGGTTTGATCTCCTTTAAATGTAACTGTCTGGAGGACGGGAATTCGGAGGGTCTCGGACCCATGGATAAGGAAGGTGCTCTTTCCGTCGCGGTACAGGGGATGACCAATAGCGCACGAACTGAAAATTGAAGAGGTTACGTATACCGTTTGGTCAGGCTGTACGTCTGTGAAGAGAGAGTTACTGACCGGAAACGTGGTCATCTGAGTACTTTAGGGGTTGGTCTGGAGCCGAATTGCAGCAAAACAAGCCGTATTCGATCTCTCGTCATAACAAAAGCTGTGTAAACTAAAACCTAATCATGTAATTTTCCCAAATTTAGGAGAGGATGGAGATGGCGCCAAAACAAGTAAAACTGTACCTTTTAACCATGAAATTCATTGAAACTAACCCATGTAGAATAACACTTAGTACGATGAGGAAAGGCGATAATACTGTGATCATTACATTTATGTATACCAAATTTAAAATTGAAACTACGTCGTATTATATAGATCAGGAATAGTGCAATTAGTATAGCCCAGAAGCTAAGTTTTCCCATTAAAACTCACGATAGAAGAAAAAATAGAAAATTTAGGGGTAAAGTTAGGAAAATGCTAGTCTTCCTATAGGAAATTAACGTAGATTGCATAGTAGGATAATAATAGAGAGTTCAGAACATTAAAGTCTAAGATAGGAATGTTAGGAATGCGAATTCTGTCAATGGTATGCGAGAGTCTGCCTACGCTACAAAGAATAGGGGTTACCACAAATAAGGCCTTGTTTTTCCAATAGTCTGAAACAAAAAACAACACAACGTAGACTCCGGAAAAGCTTGGGAAATTGACCACATTGGAGTGCAAAATTTCCGTGAAAATCATGAAAATCGGAAACACTCGAATGTTAGCATAGGGCTAGACGTTACACGCTGGCCAAGGAGGAGAAAAAACCTCAAATTGAAAGGAAAACTACAAAGAGTTTTCCAATCACATTAGTTAGGAAAATTTAAGGCAGCAGTAGAGGAGTCATCTTAAATCGGTGGCGCGAACGGTAGTCTATTGCTAAATTAAATCATAAACGAAGGAAGGACGGGCCATCACATCTTTAAAGCCTAGTAGGAGGGGGGGGCCATCTCAAGTTGCAGATGGGATTCGTACCCAGGACCTCATTGTCTATTCGGGACCTTCCGCTCTAATCCACTGAGCTATGACCTATTCCAATCTGTTCCATCATTTTTATCGGTATCATATTTCGATTCCTAAAAACTGTCAATATCATCTTCAATTATTTCCCATATATTTTGGTATTTTAGTTGCTACCTTTTTATCATGACCATAAGGTTCTACCCGAATCTATTTGTAATATTTTAGATAGTGTCTCGGATATACATATTCGATTTTGATTTACATGGGACATCAATTGACATTTTCTGCAAGTCTATAATTTTGGCATAACTTATTGAAACTTATAAACTTCATTGTAATATATGTTTAATCATTGAATAGCAGTCCCAGCTGCTTACGTTACTTTTTTTCTTTTCTGTGTCTCCTCGGTTTCATTTTTCATTTTGAGAGTTGTTAATATTATCTTCAATGATTAAATACCTTTCACAACGAGGTTTATAAGCTTCAGTAAGTTATTCCAAAATTGAAAAATATTATTCTATTTCTCTATTACATTTCACGAGCTTTCTGGTCTTTCAAATTTGGAAGCAATTTTTTTCCTAATTATTCGATTTTTGGCGGCCCCTCACCCATCCGAGTCTTACATTTTTTTCAAATCGTTAGCCCATCTCATCTGTTAGTTGACAACCTCTGCTTCTCTTTCCAAACCAATGACGCCATCTGGTGATACCGCGATTCCAACAGTAACCTGATATTTTCTGGACTTTAAAAGTATTCATGATTAAATTTAGTACTGAAAATCTTATTTACTGAGGTTTATGGCTATGTAATACTAGGCTTTGTATGTATAAAAAATTATGAGATTTATCAAAAATTCATGAAGTTATCATATATGTGATCTACATTAAATTAATAAATCCTTTTACTCTAGGAAGTTGAAGGTTAACATCCTCCTAATAAAAGCCTGTAATTTGCCTTACTCAGTCTTAATTTTCATTTCTCTCTTTGTTGCACCTTACCTACTGTCTTATCACTACTCTTCTACGTGACTCTCTACACTGTCTTCAAGTCACAGAAAGAGTTCAGTTTAAAATTAGATGCATAAGGCACTAAACTAGCTGGCACCATCATACTTGACTAATCTCTGCGTGAGGGACAATCTCACTCAGGGGCAACTCACGCTCAGGTCGCTGATACGTCAAATAGAATGGCTGAACCCTCTCCCACGACTGCTGCAAAATTTAGGGACAGAGCTTTTAATATGCTGGGTTCACAATTTTGGAATATCTTTCTATTTGGTCTAATGTCAGAAAGCTACTAAAAAAATAAGTAAAAATTAAAAGGTATAATTTTAAAATGGGGATTCTTTAACAAAATGAAAAGCGTCCTCGGAGTGATTTTAATCACTAAACAGCGCTATAGAAAAGTCAACAAATTATTATTATGTGTTTTTTTAATTACCTGTAAACATTTAAATCTTATGCTCACAATAGTATAAAATATTTGATTTATACTGATCCGACAGAGGCGAGTCTGAACCGACATCAGCTACCATTTTTGTACTAAAAATGTAATGAACACAAAGTTACAATGTTTAACTTAACGATTTTACGTCACAAAGTGACTATTTCTGAACAAAGGAAATTATCTTCCTTACTGAAAGAAAATTCTTATCCCTTCTCTTTTTTTTTTGAACCTGAAAAATCGTAAAAATCGTAATAAAATTCAGGACACTCCGGCGCTGGTGGTGGGTAGCGTACGTTGCTCTAGTTCATGTGTGGTTTTGCCGTACAGCCTTATTGAGAAACCACCTTTGGCTTTAGGGGAATACGGTTGGGAATGAAATCAATTCTGCGATATTCGAACAAGATTTTCGTAAACAAATTTGCAAGAAATTTAAAGAGCATTTACCTATTATCTATATTTTTTTACAGTATTAAACGGTTGAATATCATTTTATTGTTTATGGAAATATTTTTTTTTATATAGTAATTTATTTTATAATACAACACTTTTTTTTCACCTTTACGTATTTACCGTCTAAATATTGTTCATCATTCCTGTTTTTAACATAGGCACATACATATGCATGTATGTGTATTTGTGTTTGTATTCATTTATTTAAATAAATGAAAAATTAAGCTCTAAAAGTTAACTTTAAATAATTAATTATAAAAATTTCTTTTAATTTTAAATTCTTAAATGTATTAAAAAATAAACATTCCACTTTGAGAAAACGTTTTTTTATAATAAAAATGTAATTTTTTATTGCTCCTTTTAATGTTTTTTAGCATCTTGCCTCTCCCTCACACTTCCATCTCGCTATGGCGTTTAATTTAGTCATTCACACTCACAAACGGTCAGTGAAAATGCATTTCTCACACGCCGTGAAACATACATTTACAAAGGGGAGTCGGGTAATTTGCGGAGGGCGAAATAACATTTATTCTCCATATGACCCAACACCCTTATAAAATAGACATATTTTATGCAAGTAAAATGCAACAATTATATTTCAAATATATACTCAAAAACACTGCGGGAGAGGCAAACACGTCCGACACAAAAAGCTAATCAATGAAATCATAATAATTATGAATTTGGATAGAGCCGGTTTGATGAATAATCTGCGTAAAATATTAAATCAGTGCGTTTATTAGTATTCCTCCACGCGTTCAGTCCATCGTACAATAAATTTAGGGGCAGTAAGTAATAATTTAGCAACGACCACTCCCACTGGTTCCACGTCCAACCTCGACAGTAAATTTTAATAATTAAGTCATAAAACAGAGAAGAATATTAGGTGTATTAGCCCTGATGAAAATTCTACGGATCCGGGCCGCGGAATGGAGAAGTAGGTAACTAGAAATGTAAAGTATTTCGGAACGGAGGTTTCATATTGTTCATATGAATAGTTTTGCATTTGCTTCCATAAATGCGGTTGCGGAATTATTATTCTCATTGAAGAATATCATTTGAGAGCGGCGCATATCCATTTTCATTATTATCATGCACTGTGGCATGCAATTTATAGATGAATTCGTATTTCTTTTACAAACTGAGTTGCGGTTTTGAATGTGATGTTTTCAAGTTAACTCCGGAGCTTGTAACGTATTTTTTATATAAAGAATACGGTAAAACACATTTCGAAATAAATTTACGATTTACAAAGTGTTTTTGATTTAAGACAGCATAAAAATATAAAGTTCGTAATATGTCATCTTATTGAACATGTGATGAACCAAGTTCATCTCGTTCTTCGGAAAACAAGCACTACAATTTTATTTTAATTTAAATTTCGTACTGAAGTAAAACGAAGACTAGCAACATCGATAGTATTCGAATTAATTAGTTACCGAAACTGTGACCAGTTTTGAGAAAGGTCCCTTTAAAAAGACAACAGATGGAGCGTCAAAAGTAGGAGGTATCTTTATGTCAGAAGAAAGGGGATAAGCCAATCAGGAAGTGAATTTAAATAAACAAGGTGAAGGATCGACACGACAGAGAGCGTGGAGGGAGGTGTATCGTCATTTATTGAAGAAACGAACCTTACAAAGATTAATTGAAGCTATCTAACAATAGAATCAGCAGTAGTCAATTATCAACACCTCATTGAGGGATTAAAAATTGGGAGAATATTATGTGCATAACATTCTATCGTATGGTGGAGATCATAGTGGGATGGTGAGGTTATTCAGTCAGTCGACGTCAATGAGAGTCACTTGGTTCAAAACAGATGTGCCACAGGGAAACTGATGAATAAGACATTATTTTACAATTTCACTTGTTTGAATATGTCCTCATTCACATAGTTCGGAAACCTTTAGGCCACATGTTGCATATAAAATATTATACTAGCAGTTGCTCCGTGGCTTCATCCATCACAGATATACTGTCAAAACATAGCTGATAATGAGTAAAATAGTTTAGGTTATCTTTAATTTTCTTTAAAATATACAAAAAATACATATTTTTGACATTCGAAAATAGTTGAGTAAATTTTTGTCACTCAATATTTGGACGTAAAATAATTCGCGATAAAAAGTTCGCGAACCGAAAGATGTTTGACATTTCGTTAAAAAAAAATTCCTTTCGTTAATACATTTAAGCGGAGCTTTAATCCAATTGCATCAATCACCTAACTTCATCATATATTTTATCATTACTTTATAGAGAGTTGCGTTGAGAAGAGCCTAGTTGTGCATTTGTGCAGTGTTGAGGCAAAATTTCAGCTCAACAATAAATTGATCATTAGAATTGAAAACAACGGCAGTTAGGTTATCATAAGTTCTATTTTTTTTCACTCCTTCAGTAGACGTAAAATAACTTTGTGGTTTGCGATTCAATGAACATAAACGATGTTATAATAATAAAAACACTTTTTTCCAAATTTCGCAGAACATCCCTTAGTGAATAATCACATCCCGCTTGACAACAACAAACCTAAACTCTAATATATTGAAATAAAGGGTTTGTAATGAAATTTAATTGAACAATTGGAAATTAATAAACGAACGAATAATTCTCATATAACATTAATTAACAAAGTAAGTAAATTATTTATTCAACATTTCTCAGTATGTTCACACTACCTAAACAATATAACATATTTAAATAAATCAATTAATAAAACATTGTCATTTAAATACGAGAAAACACGTTATTAACGCAAGTACCTCAGAGAATAGAGAATTTGAATTATTTTCTAACTAAAGCCGTTTTACCTGTAATGAATAACTTTAATCATCGTCCAAATTAGAATTGAGTGGGAGTAAATAAAATCATTTAAATAAGTCGTCGCAATGTGGATTAACCACAATTTTAAAATGGTTTTGAAACAGCTGTCATAATAATAATTACTAAAATACTTGGAAATCTTAATAATAACATTATTAAATTTGTGGTTTAGACACAAAATTTTTCATCAATTTATTTTATATTTTCCATTAATTTTTTTCTTATATTTTACGTTTTAATATCATCATTTTATTGTGATGTATATTCTATCTATTACATGAATTCTTGAGATTGCTCTCCCAGAGATCCGGAAAAAAGAAATAAAACATGCACATTTTCACGAATAAATTGTTTATAATAAAAATTCAAAATCATTTAAATGTATGCAATTTTCACCTTTAAGCTTTTCCACAAAGGCGTTACACAAAGTAAAGAGGGTAAACTGAAATATTCCGAACGGCGCGGCGTCTTCATCGGTCATTATTAGCGTTAAAAACACCACTAAGGAATATATAAGTGTTCAGATTTTATGAGAGATTGTTCAAACCATCTGCTAGGGGCTCCAGCGAAAGGTTATTTCTCTATACAGTATTTTAGGTTGTTCACTTTAGCTCCATACTAAAGTACTAAAACTACTGGAGGTTTTTTTTTACAGTTACTCCACACAGGAGGCTGTATGGGGGGGTCTTTTAGAGGATAGGGAAGAGTTAACCTGGGTCTTGTTGAAGAGACCCATGTTGTAGGAGGGAGAAAATACAGATACCGGAAGATTATTCCACAGCCGAGCTGTTGAACACAATAACGAGTCGTGGAAACGACCCGTTCTTAAGTGACAAATGTGAACCGTGAACACAAGTTGGTTGCGCGCTTAGCGCATTTCCAGACTATGCACCGGTGCCGAAGAGATCAATGACGCTAGTTTCTTAGAGCATATTCTATTAAAATACCGGTACAACAAGAACAGCATTCCCACCCGATGTCTGTGCTGCAAATATTGCAATTCGATTGTTAAGATTGGTGAATTTAACAAACGGACCGCCCGATTCTGCACATACAAGGGTTTTTTTTCAGATATTTGGGACTCCTGACCAGAGGTGGCTGCCAAATTCTATAATCTAGCACACTTGTATACAATTAAAATATCATCTGTGGGCTCCGTATAGTAGACCCAGCTTCTGAGAGGATAATTTTGCTCAGGCTTCGATGGAACCCTCATACTTCAGCTGGTCACTTAGGGTTCCACCAAGCATATCGACGGAGGGCTTGTTGGGAAGATGGATTCCATTAAAGGAGACTAGATTTTCATTTCGATCCCTTTTAGATGTAATCAGATATAATTGGGTCTTTGAAACATTGAATTTGACAAGGTTATTCTTACCCCAAGAAGAAACCCTCTCGAGGTAACTATCCATTATCTGCTTCAAAGCCCTCCAAGTCGTTGGAGTTTGTGTGCCCTTTGGGGATGTCAAAAAAATGCTATAATTGACGGTCCTGTCATTCGCGTAATTCTGAATTGGTGCACATGTCAAGAGGTCATTGATGTCCAACAAAAACAATGTTGGCGACAGAACTGATCCCTGTGGGACGCCTTATTTCTTTGGTAGCATACTAACTAAAACCTTATACTTTAAAGAAACAAAGATTTTTTCCATCTCTTTATTATTGTAAATGATTTTAGGAATATTGTGATGAGTTGCATACTATACCAAGGAGAAAGATATATATATATATATATATATATATATGTTATGGTTGAGATTTTCACGGGTGTAAGATGTAGAATAATTTTCTCGGTTTACCCGCGTAATGTAGTCCTTAAAAGGACTTTTTAACTCCTGACGTTTCGGACAAATCACATCTTCAGAGGCCTTATGTCTTGAGTTTTGTTTTGAACTGATCGCTTGAGCGTGTCCGTTCAATTGACTTTTGGATTGAACGGACACGCTCAAGCGATCAGTTCAAAACAAAACTCAAGACATAAGGCCTCTGAAGATGGACAATGTGATTTGTCCGAAACGTCAGGAGTTAAAAAGTCCTTCTAAGGACTACATTACGCGGGTAAACCGAGAAAATTATTCTAGATATATATATATATAAATATACGTACTTATATATTAACGGACCATTGTTCAATTACACAAAATATACAACACTTCTAGATGGGCAAGTGGCTGGGTAACATTTATTTATATCTTATTATGAGTTATGGTCTTTTTACAGTCAGTTTTGGATGTAATTTCAAATTAGTAAACTAAACTAATACATGCGTCCATAAAGAGGTTCACGGATTTTCTTCCCTGAGTGTAGAATAATGGCTGTTCAATATATGCTTCATCGCAAGGCATATTTTATAGCAAAATACGATAGTTTTATTAAATTTCCTATTCCTGCCTTTTACCTTTATATGTATCCTGTAAGCGTTGGTTTCTTAAATTAATCATAAACGAACTGCAAACACAATAAATATCCCCTGTGATTAAGCTAGGGAGGTTATTGCAAATGTAGTTTAATCTCTTAGTAATCTTGGATAATATTTCAACAGAAATATTTAAATTTAAGAGAATAGGAATTCATTACGTAACACATACTAAAATGTTAAGCATTGAGTTGAGCAACATAATTTCTCTGATATTGTTCAGTTTCTTGATAAATTTAAAATATCTATTTTAAACCATAAGTTTTGAAGAGTTATCAAAGAAAATTCTACAAATAGATCGTCTGTCAATAGTTTGACAAGTTTGACAGATCTCTTCAATAACCTTTACTTTTTTATAGCGATTTCAAAAGGTGTCTCAAATCGGTGTGATATCGTGAACTTTCTGTTTAATAGAAATAAAATTATATTTTACTTTATTTATACAACCAATCTGTTTGACCGTTCGATTATTATCAAAATAATGAGAAAAATCATTTCACAAATTAATAATTTCAAATTGTGTGTTTTATTTGTGATGCGTTTAATGAAATACGACTATAGGTGAACTTTGTGTTAGGTTATATACCTTATCTTGTAAAATGTTAAAAATAATGTCTGATTAATGAATAAATAAAATACACGTTTTAACTTTATTCCACTTTTATTTTTGACCTTTGTTAGATGTTTGTAAATTTCATAGTATTAGAACATTAAATAACCAAGAATAAATAGGCAATAACAAAATAATGTAAGTTATTGCCAAAGTTCAAAGCAATTAAAATTCCACGGTGAAATTAAAATTTAAAAATAAATCATAATAAAAGTGTATAATTATTTCCCAGAAGTGCATACTAAAGATAATTAATATGAAACTATTGTAAATATATCATAATGCTGGTAGTAACCCAATTACTTAAAATCCCGTTGTTAACCTTGACATTACAACTGCGATGGAAAAATCCTACAATAAACTAATTATCGATCAATATTCACCAACCTTTTAGTATATAAATAATATAAGGTCATATTTACAATAAAAAAACAACCGTAACCCACCTTAAAAATGATTTTTAAAACCAGATTGATATATGAAGGAATATTACGAATAAATTCAAAAATACCATAAAAGGAGAGTAGTAAAATCACGGTGTGTTACCCCTGACACCCAATATTATATATAAACCATGGTTTAAGTATTAATTGTACCAGTCTGATGATAGCCGTTATATTTTGAAACCGGTCACGGTCAAAAATAAAAGTGGAATAATGTTAAAAAGTTTCCTTTGCTTAAACATTACAATGGAATTTCTTCATGTATTTAACAGTTGCAAAAATAGAAAGATTGACTTATATTTTTAGGACCATTTTTGTGAAATATCACCTCAAAACCATATTCATACCATAAAATGTATTTTGAAATTAAATGAAAATTCTTTAAAGGTCATTAGGTTATTTGCTTTGAACGCGGAACGATCGAAACCCCCCCCCCCCAAAACCGGTTACGTCATCAACTACGTCATAAGCCTCCGACTATGACGTCACGCCACTTTCAGACAATCTCACATCCACCACTCCCTTAGTAATTCGAACAAGTGAGAAGGAACCGTTTAAATGTGACTTCGAGTAACAAGATCGAACCAACGCAAGGAGCTAGTATTCAAGAAGAAGGGAAGAACTTGAGACTTGTGTAAAGTACCCCTTTACGACGTAAGGTTTCATGTCACAGAAGTTGTTTGAGGAATGCAAAAACTTTCTTAAGTAAGAGTTCTCTAAAGATTTTGCAATTTTGAAATTTGGGTGCTACCCGCGTAATGAACATATTTCAGATAGAAATCTCTACTCCACTTAGTAATATTCACGAAAACTTAATAAAGAACTCCAGTGAAAAATATATTTAGTTTAAAAATATATTTAGTTTAAAAATATATTTAGTTTAAAAATTTATTTAGTTTAAAAATATAATTAGTTTAAAAATATATTAAGTTTAAAAATATATTTAGTTTAAAAATATATTTAGTTTAAAAATATATTTAGTTTAAAATACATATTCATATAGATCAGCAAACGCCGATTCTGAATATATAACTTTTTTTATATATAAATATGCGTAGAATTTATAAATCCTTAATCAAAAGTGTCTAAATAATCATCTCATCAAAACACCTTGTTATATTGGTACCATTGTGTTTGAAACATCTGACGTCACGTGTGTATTCTGTTTTTAGATTAGTGTGGAGATTTTTATTTTGTATTTTAAATATATATTTTTATTACCTGAAAATGAAATTTGAAAATTCTGATTTGTGAAATTTAAACTTAATTTGGAAGACTTTAAGCTCCATAATTATTGTTCAATATAAACAAAAAAAATATTATTAATAACAGAAATTAGAGTATTCATGAGCAAACCAATTATCAATATGGATATTTTGATAATGTTAATGCTCAATATTAATATTTTTCTTCGAGTTAGGATAAAAAAGGTACATAATGTTATTACGTATGTTTAGTTGTGGTTGACTATGAATAGAAAATATAATTATGTAAGGTATAGCTCATCCTTGTTTTGATATTTGACGGCCATAAATTTGGAGCGTTTTGGTGGCCTTTGAAATATTGAAACCTGAAAATTATTTTAACTGTGAAAACTCCAGAAGAAAACGATATATACTAGTTTTTAAGTTTAATGATTGATAAAAAAAATGCAATGGAGTTCCTAATTAGTGATATTTTGAAGAAATGTTCACATTTGTGAGAGATACCATTTCGACGTTTTGGACCTGCCCAAAAGAGAATATTTTCTGATTTTCACTACTAATTCTGTGCTTGTTGTTTAAACGACACAAAAAAAACATGAACAGATAAATAACAGCCACATTTCGATTGCAGTCTCTAAATGAAAAAAAAAAACTTGTAAAAGTGCGTTTACCAGTTTATGATTAAAATAAAATATTGATTCAGTAAAGCAATGTTATATTATAAAGAGCATTATTGGATAACGAAAGTTACAATAAAAATATTTTAGACTCTTATTAAATTAGAATACTGTTACGTAACGAATAGAAGATCCTAAGATACTTCTAGCTTCTCAATTGCAAAACGATACACTTCAACCAATAACAGTACATCTCACCGGATATCAACATTATCAACCAATCCGGTGAGTTTGCGTCGGCCATCTTTGTTTTTCAACCAATGAGACAAGCGAACTCATTTAATTATTACATTACCCGTGGAACGGCGTTGTCCCACTAAGCGAACCCCGCCATTGCTCATCCACATTCCAACCCGAAACACCGAACTATCAGCTGCGTGCTTGCCTAGCGGCACGTAGCGATTGCATCATCCGATTCCAGACATGAAAACATCTCCTGCACGAGGGCTCGCGCCTTTAGCAGCGAGTTAATATACTAGCTCCTTGTAATCTCTTGATCTAGTGTACCTGCAATTGTTAAAATCAGTGAGGGAATGTTAAATACCTGTGAACCTTAGAAGCTGGCCACCTGGACCCCGGCTTGCCGATGGCATCGCCTGGCTGCCAGCTACTCATGTAAGACGCTATTCAAATCTCCCCTTTTTACTATGTGCTGAATATTAGTATCTTACCATTAACTTGCCTGGAAGGAGATCCTTCAGAGAGAGAGAGAGATTTGTTTACAACAGCTTAGATAACACCGGTCGTGGTGGAACCCAAGTATAACTTAACTGTTCATGTTTTGGTATAAATAAATCTTGAGTTGAAAGCACGCATTCTCTTCACTTAAGTAGTTCAGATACTCACCCCAATTAAAAGGCTGTTGCCCACCCATTTGACTTTGAGAAAGAAGAACGCTATGTTGTACTGACTGAGCAATTGCCGCAGTGGAGCAGGGTCCAGTCCTGAATCTGATCCCAGGGTGAGTCTGCACTGCTTACTTTACACCAACCCTCTTTTCCCTCTTTTTCCTCACTCTCCGAACACTGGTTTCCCTCGTGGGGCTTTTCATCATCATCCTTTCCTCTTTTTCCCCGCTTTCCTAACAATACCTACAGGGGTGTATAAATCTCTAAAATAAATTAATATATAGTTATTTACCAATAAAGAAGGCTGAGCAATAATCTAGGTATTTTATAAAATAATTAAATGTGACCGTAAAATGAAAGATCGTGAGTAAATTAAGCAGGGCGCCACGTGATGTAAAATAACGAATTTAAGATAAGGAACCGAACTATAACCGGAATACTATATACTGATATGAAGGGATCTTCTTTGAAAAGAGCATGGTTGCCTCGAAATGGTTGTTCTGCTGTGGAACTGACTGTGCTGTGGTGCTCTCGAATCTATCTAATTAACCGATTATTCTTTTTATAAGGTTATTCATGATTGCTGTTACTAATATCCAAAAATAACAGGGTAAGTAGAATAAACCGTTACAAACGGATTCTTAACGAAGAGTTAGCAGTATTTAACACACAGTTGAGAATGTTGAGCTTTTTTACCGGCACCAATGGAAGATTAATTGAAGAACTATTGTCATTAATCCCTTTTGTACTGGTGCATAACTGAGAGACGCCAAATGCATTCCTAATATTTGTAATCGGTTGACATTTTCCACACGTCCTACAACTCAATAGCTCGGCTGTCGAGTGATTTTCCGGCTTTGTGTTTCCTCATTCCGACAACATAGTACTGAGAAATCCTACAGTTATAATGCAATGCATTTTTTTAAAACTTATTACTTTGTTTCATTAACCAGTAAAGTTTCTATATAATAATAAAAAATTATTACCATTTGAAAATGAAATAATAGGAAGAGAGAAAAAATTATACAACTTTTCGGAAGTGAAATTGAAAACAAAAAGAAGATAATAAAAATAAATGATCCAGTTTCTTAGAAACACTAAAACAAACAAATAAAAATATGTACTCAAATAGATAACGTAAAATATAATAATTAAATACAATACATTATACTCGCAGAAAGGGTACGGAGTCATGACTATGTAATCTTGCGATTTAATTTTTTCTGTTTTGAATTTAGTAAATTTACTAAACTGAAGATAAACGTAAGATATCAGCATCTGAAAATATGTTATTGTATATTCGCACCATTCTCCCCTAATAAAAACTTCCTACACTGCACCCCTAAAGACGAAATGCGTGATAATATCCCTCCTGTTTGGAAATTATATATAAAATTAACACTATGCGGCATTCCCACAAAACGTTTTTTTTTACAGTTACTCCACACAGGAGGCCAGAGGGAAATAATTTCCCTTAAGACCTATGTCATCTTTGAGGATACTGTGTGAAGGGTCTTTTAGGGGATAGATTGGAGTGAACCTGGGTCTTGAATAGACCCATGTTGTAGGAGGAAGGAACCACAGAGGCCGACAAATCACTCCTTAGCCGATCCGTTGAACGCAAGAACGAGTCATAGAGGCGACACGTTCTCATGTGGCAAATGTCAACCGTGTACAAATGTTGGGCGCTCGTTTGGCGTGTTTCCCGACTGTGCACCTGTGGAAACGAGACCTAGAAAATGAAGACGAACGCTTTCGACAGATAAGTGGGCAGCAGTGGCGTGCATTGCTGAATGGCCGACGGTAGGATGTTTTTTATGGGAATCTCAAAATAACTACATGAAATTAAATATGTTACTGTCTTTAAAAAATGTTTGTTATAGACAGATACAAGGTAGATACAATTTCAAGTGCATTACGCGATGTATCCAGCTTGAAATAGCTGAAAATACTGTCCGTGGAATATGATATTTTTAATGCGTGAGTAAGGCCAGCTTGCAACTGTAAATTTTGATTTTTTATGGAAATAATTTGGTTAGGATAGAACGATAGTAACACAAAAAAATGCATTTTAATCTTTATATATAAAAATCAATGGTTGAATGTCTGTCTGTCTTCGATTTTCCGGAAATCAATTGACCGGTTTCGCTGAAAATACCGCAGTTTGTTTTTATTAGTACCGGGAAAGCTTAGATAGTAGTTGGAATGAAATCTAATATGTAAAACTGTTGCTTTTACGTTTTAACACGCCATGTTGTATTAAGGTTAGCCCATAGATATATCACTCTGGTTAGCCATAGATTATACTTTCAAAAGTAGAAGGTTTGTTTGGGTAGAATATTTTTAAATTACAAAACACAAGTAGGTACCTACTTAGGAACTTTATAAAATAATTTTTTTCAATTGAATATTTCTTTGTTTAGAGAGAGTAATAGTCGTAACAAGGCATTATTTTCGCACCCAAACGATAAGCAAGAATTCACAACTTCATAACTGTATTCCAAAAAAAAAAAATACCAGAGCAAGGCCGGGTACACATCAGCGAGTTTCTAATAAAAATGAAATTTTCATCAGAATTTTTTTCTATTTAAAAAAAAAACTTCTTCGTACTCTAGATTTTCTTTAAGGTAGACATACATAGCTTTCCAGCCTCTGTGGACTGCAGCCGCTGGTAGGTAGGTTCGTCGGAAGTTTGTTCGTTCGCTATGTATGTGTATTTACGTCAGCACAAAATATAATGTGGTATAGACCGCAATATTATTTAACAGTCGCCCCACAATTTATCAGGCGTTTGAAGCCTAGAGCCCCTATATACGAGTATGAAGGTCCCACTGTGTACAGTAGACGAGATGATGGATCACGAGATGGGGGGTATGTAAGGATGCTGAAGGGGTGATACAGTTGCATGCTCGGGGGGAGTGGACCACTCGGAAGTTGCGGAACGGTTCTAGAGATGATAAATTAATGGACTTGTGACATTTGAAATTCTGAAAAGGAAGCTGTATGAAAATATTTTGATAGCCATAAATCTTGTTTTTAACGCCATTTTAAAGTGCTCTAGTTTGAGATACACGTAATGGCGGAAAGTGATAAAGTTATTATTTCAGAATATTCTTAATTACTGGTAAAATATATAATTCACGTGACGTCATCAATATTAATTACTGTTTTTAAAAAAGGTAATTCAGTCCATTTTTTTGTGTAGTCAGTAATTTAGTTTTCATATTAAAAATAATTTACAAATTGCCAATTCTTCAAAGTCTACCAAAACGCTCCAAATCTATGTCCGGTAGATTTTAAGGTTATAATGTTAATTGTCAAAAAAATAAGCTTAACGGTACATAATTTTATATTCTCTTCATAGGAAACCATAACCAAACATATGTAATAACATTATGTAACTTTTTAGAAACTTTTACTCAAATAATAATAATAGTATTGAGCATTAACATGAGCTCATGAATAATATAATTTTTATGATTAATAATATTATATATTATTAATCATACAAATATTATTTTATACTGAATGAATTAAAGAACTTAAAGTAATTCAAATTAATACTGAATTTTGCAAAATTAAAAAAAAAATACGTATTTAAAATACAAAATAAATCGAAAAATAAAAATTTCCTTACTAATCCAAAAACAGAGTAATAACACTCTTGACGTCAGATGTTCCAAATGCAATGGTACCAACACAACAAGGTGTTTTTATGAGACGATTTTTTATTGACTTTTAAAGAACGATTTATAAATTCTACGTACAATTTACATGATAAAAGTTATATGTTTTGAATCGCCGTTTGCTGAACATCTTAAATATATATTTTTAAAGCCTTACTATTGGAGAGCCTTATTTCACCAATGGTTAAATAAAAATTTCATAGGGGGTGACTAGATTGATTCATACTGGGAAATCAATTCAGTCTGCTCTAACACATCCAGTAAGTTAATTCGGTATTCTTGTATCTGTCTCTCAGACGTCGACCCTATTAACCCGCAGTAATAAAGCTAAATACCAAATTTCCTGGTCGATATATAGAGATATTAAATACATAGTATCGAACATATGAATGTAAATCAGAAACACATGATAAAATACAAGGGTAAAATGTTACTGGAATTTTGTCGCAAAATCTAAGGCGAACTTTAAGAAGGCCTGGGGGAATAAGTTTCCCTCAAGGACTATATCATCTTTGGAGATGATCCATGGAGGTTATTTTAGAGGATAGGAAGGAGTGAACCTGGGTCTTGAAGAGACCCATGTTGTAGGGGGGATGAAACACAGAGGCCGGCAGATCATTTCACAGCCGAACTGTTGATCAAAAAAACGAGTCGTAGAAGCGACCCGTTTAGATGTGACAAATGTCAACAGTGTGCAAATGTTGGGTTCGCGTTTGATGTATTTTTCTACTGTGCACTGGTGCCGAATGAATCAATGACGCTAGTTCCTCAGAGCATCTTCCATTAAAATACCGGTAGAAGAAGGACAGCATCCCCACCTGATGTCTGTGCTCCAAATATTTCAATTAGTTGGTTAAGATTTGCAAATTTATCAAACAGACCCCCCGTTTCTGCGCAGTTAAGGAGTTTTTTCAGATATTTTTAGGCTCCCGACCACAGGCGGCTGCCAAATTCTACAATGGGGCGCACTTGCGATTTGTACAGGGTCAGCAGCTGTGTACTAATAAAGTACATAAAAAACCTATTATAACATAATAAGGTATTTTACAAATCGATTTATTAAAATATTCCTGGTTACACGTAGTTCATGTAACTACAGGACAAAAACTGCTATAAAATTCACTTTGGCAAACGGGTAAAAACGAAACCAAGAATAACCATCTGTTTAAATAAAAGCTGAAACGACTGACTTTACATTTTTTAAAACCCGTAGATTCACTAAAAAAGCACAATGTAATCCGTCTTCGAGAAGGTAATAATCCTATCCGAAAGTAGTTTTTAATGTAATTGTAAACAGGTACCGTCAGCAATAAAACAATTTTGAAGTAATAAATTAAAACAATATTAGAAAGCAATAGGACTTACTCCTGACATGCATGCTAGATATACCAGAGATTTAGTTTTAATTGTGCCATTCTGAAGATGCCCATGATAGGGTGAAACCGGTCCGGTCGAAAATTAAGTGGAAAAAAGTTAAGTTTTTTTAATCAAAAAATTCATATTTGATATCAAATCATTTAAAAAAAACGGTAGTAGTACACACATATCAAATAGTACAGAATCTCATTTTTTTTTATTAGAATCATAGCAACAAATATTATTATTATTATTAGAAATTAGAAATTAATAAAAGAAGGAATTATCCTAATAAAGTTAGAAAAATTATGTATTAACCGCTTGTCTATTCATTATCAATACTATATAACACAATTAAATAAATCAATTAAGTAAACATTATCACTTAAATACGGAAAACACATTATAAATTTAAAAACCTCACAGAATAGAGAATTTTAATTATTTTCTAACTAAATCGGTTATACAATCAGTAAATCAATATTTTTAAAAACTCATCGAAATTAGAATGGGGGGGGGTGGTAAATAAAATCATATAAATAAGTCATCACAATGTGGATTTGATAATAATTTGATAATAACAATTTGATAATTTGAAATCATATAAATAAGTCGTCTCAGTTTTAAAATGTCCTTGAACGCCGAAACAGATGTCATATAATAAAAACTAAAAATACTTCCAGAACTTAATAATAACATTATTAAAATTAATTTACATTAAATTTTAAAAAAAAGAAAAATTAACAAAACAAAATAAAAAAAAGAACAAAAAAAAGAAAGCAAAAACAAAAAATCAAACAAACGTTTTACTGATTTTTCAAGAATGTAATTCATTTTACCATGGGCTATAATACAAATAATAAGATAAATTTTAATTACAAAAAGGCAAAATACCATGCCACTAGCTAATAAAATCTGAATATCGTTTTGAATCTACCCCGAATGTTATATATATGTGGCAGTCAAAACCGGTTTTTCGTTAGAACGCGTTTTTTCTAGTTAAAACTAGTTTATACTGAAAACCCTTGTTACAAGTAGAATTTCCTAGTTAGGACTAGAATGTTTGAATTTTCGATAAAACTATTTTTAACTTTGAACATTAGCTAAAACTAGTTTTAGCTTGAGAAACTTGTTTGGGGGAAATAATTCAATCAATAGCAATTAAGTGTTGATTGAGATTATAAAAACATTTGTATTGTGTAATACAATATTTACCGAGAATATTTGGCAAAAAACCAGGGTTAGTCAGTTAGCCTGCAGCCCGCTTGACGAGACGCTCTGCTCCCTCGACTGCTCCGCCCGCTTAGATTTCTTCTCTACTCACTTTCTTTCTTTCTGATCATCGCTTACCCTGGACCCCCATTTCACTGGACCCAGACCAAGCATCGCCACATAGACACGGACCCGAGCTCTCCTCATAATTCTGTATATATTGGGGTTTTGTGCAGAATTACACCAACTATTTTATCACAAATCAAAATTAATACACCAACAAGAAAATCAACAAGGAGGATAAAAGACATTTTTAATATTAAAGCCTATCTTATAAATACGGGATATTTCTTTCCTTTACCGCGGACATTAAGAAATTATAGTACTATAAGAATATTAATAATAATTGGATAACTTCTATAGCCCCGTTTTCGTGGGAAAATCACCTAAGGGCGCTTTACAATTAATTAAATAATATATCACTTAACGTACAACCAATACCTTACAGCTAAAATTTATTACTAATGGCTTATAAGTAAGACTTACAAGTATGGACTTACAACTAAGACTTATGGCTAGGGATTAACTATTATATACTGCTCTAATGATGAAATCGACATTTTTAAGGACACAATTAATCAATTAAAATAAAAAAATGATCGAACTGATAATGTGATAATGCCCTTTATTAAGTATCAAAACAGTGTACCATAAGCACAGTTTTCGACCTTTCACTTCTTTTTCATTCCATGCGAGATAATTTTTGATGTTGTTTATTGTACTTAGTGATCATTTTTGCTATGTAAACATATGTAAATTTTATGCTTATTGCCTGTATTATGCACTAAAACAAAATAAAATAAAAAATAAATAAAATAAAACGCGTTTTGTCTAGTTAAAACCAGTTGTGACCAGCACTAAATTCTAGTTGTAACAAAGGTATTCAGTTAAATCATGTCATAATTAGAATTAGAATTTAGAATTATCAAAACTCGACAGAATTCAGAACTAAACTTAAAACACATCTTTTCAGACAATCGTATCCATAAATTGAAGAAATTCACCTGTAAATTGCTTAGCTAGGCTAGCCGGTTAGTAGTAACCTAAAGTCATTAAATAAAAAAATAAAAAAAATTCACGCATCTGTGCGCAAATGCGTCCACAGCCCGCAACACTGTAAATAACCAAAGTGTAAAATAAATAAAAAAAAATAATATTTAATAAAAGCTTCTTACGCTTTTTAAGGTAAGTTTATAGATATTTTCGAGTAGTAAAATTCAATTTATGAATACTTTCCAGTCCAAAAAATTATAAGTATTTCAATAAATACCAACTATTCTTGTGCCACCAATCTTCTAATAAATGTAACATCAATAGAAAAGGAGCAACACATAGCCATGTAAAACTATCATCTCTATAAATAAATTTTCTAATAAAACTGTGTTCATCTGAAGCGACCTGCCAGGTAAGTATGTTCTTCTGTATCTGTTTGTACATAATTAGTTAAGAAATATTTGTACAGCGCCCTTGAGGTGATTTTTCACGAAAACGGCGCTATACAAATCATCCAATTATTATTATTATAACTAGTAAGAACAAATTCTAAGTAAAAACGGGTTTTCATTGTAACATAAACACTACCAAATTAGTACCTATTTTAAAAATATCGACAGAAAATTCCCTTAAAAGGTTAAAACCGGTCCAGTTTTAAAAATAGATGGACTACAATTATTTCATCACATTTTCTATGATAAACGGGTGAGTTGACATAAAGACAACACTCAGTCAGAATTTCATTCCATTCAATCAGCATTTTTCGCCCATACGATTTCAAGCTAAGGTCTACCATCGCCCAAATTTCCCATAGCCAAAATTCAAATCAAACAAATGAATTATCTATCATGATATTAATTAAATATCATTCACAGACTTTGAAATGGGTACTCGACAGCAGAACTTTGATTTATTGTGCGTGTTGCTTCTGATGTTCCACGAGAATGGTTTGTGAGACGAGGAATAGGAACTACACCCAAACAGGCAATCAATTTAAACGACGTTTGTATAATAACATATGGAATCATTCGATCAGTTCGTGATTAATTTTGATAATTGGCTTTTAGAGAAGGCTTCAAACCTGACGAAGGAATATTATTAAACTGGACTGATCAAAATCAATCAATTGGTGAACGAAAATATTATAATAAATGTAGAGGCACTAGGCAACCGTCGAAAATCCCTATATATAAAAATGAATGTTTGTCTGTGTGTCTTCGATTTTCTCGAAAATTACTGGTTCGGTTTCGTTGAAAATAGCACAGTTTATTTTTTTTAGTGCCGGGAAGGTTTAGATAGTAGTTTGAATAAAATCCAATATGTCAAACTGTTGCTTTAACGTTCTAACCCGCTATGATGTATTGAGGTTAGCCCATAGATATGCCACTATGGTTATCCATAGATTACATATTTGAAGGAAGAAGGTTTTTTTGGGAAGAATATTTTCAAAGTGGAAAGAATATTTTTAAAGTTCTTAAGTAGGTACCTACTTAAGAACTTTATTACTTAGATATATTTTGAAAAAAATTAATGTTTGGAATGAAATAAAATTTTCGAATGAATGTCTCTTTGTTTCTTTGTTTAAAGATTGTTACTTTCACTATTAAATCAATTATAACACCCAAGCGACAAGGAAGAATTCAAAACTTAATATAACCTTATTAAAAATATGTCTATAATCCCGAGCATGGCCTGAAACACATCAGCAAGTGGTTAATAAAAGTAACGATGTAATTTAGAAGAAGTAAAAAATATAATTAATGTTGATGGAAGAAATCTTACGTATTTTTTTTGAGAAGAAAAAAAACCGTTGAGCTACGTCGGCTTATCGCAAACCCGCCAATAAATGTAACCCGCCAATAAAACCGCAAATAAAGTTGGTTGTTTACAGGTGAAATATAATAAAAACAGTAATTGTTGAATGAAACACTAGTGTATATTGATTAACTTGGCGGGTTTGCGATAAGCCGACGTAGCTCAACGGTAGAGCATCTGACCGGCAATCAGAAGGGTGCAGGTTCGAGTCCTGTCGGCGACATTTTATCTTTTCTCGGAAGGTTTTTTCAATTTGGATGAGTGTTTCAGGCTAATAATTATTGTTTATAAAAATAATTGTTTGTACTTAATTTGATAGAAAAAATATTTACAGTTCCCTTGAAGTAATTTTTTCACAAAAACGGCACGGTACAAATTATACAATAATATTTATGGATAATGACGTTCAAACTTAAATACCAGTTTATTTAGTTTTTTTCTAAGGTTAGTTTTCATAGTTAAAATAATTATCAAAATTTCAAGTTCTCCAAAACAGTCCTAATCTATGGCCGGTCGGTTTTTATCAGTTTTTAGGTTAGAATGTCAAATGTCAAAACAAGGATGAGATATACCGTACATAATTTTACTTTATATTGAAAGTAAACCACAACTAAACGTAACTAGTAAAAGTATGTACCTTTTTTGAAACCTTAATTCAAATAATAATAATAGTATTGAGCATTAATATTATCATGATATCCGTATTGATAATTTTTTTACTCGTGAATACTCTAATTTATTTAATTTATAATAGTTTTTTATATTTAACAACAATTGTAGAGTTTAAAGTCACCCAAATTAAATTTCAATTTCGCCAAAACAAAACTTGTTTCGAATACAAAATAAAAGTGACAAATAAAAATGTCCATACTAATCTAAAAACAGAATGTGTATGTGACGTCAGATGTTCCAAATGCAATGGTACCAACATAACAAGGTAACTTTTTATTCACTTTTATATAACGATTTATGAATACAACGTATAATTATATATGATAACAGTTTTATATACATTATTTTAAAGCCATTATATTTTTCACTGGAGTTCCATATTATTTTTATTAATATTATTATTAAACGTGTTATTCAGATGAGGTGATTTGTTGAAAGGTGCCTAACAAATACATTATAACCATTATAAATTGTAACTTTAACTCTAGTCATGGAAAGAAAAAGTGATTCTAATACATATAATCGGATCATGTCAAAAGTCAGAATAATGGAAGAGTATGCATGTATGAGACTATGTACAAAGTAGACAATAAGTCTGCCTTCAAGAAATGTGTTATTAATTTTTTTTATAAATGTAACTGAATACTCCGCTGCTAAACACAAATACTCATCCAGGGCAATAAGTCAAAATATACTGCTTATTCCCAAATTTAATACAACTTTTGGACAGAGGAATATTAAATGTTATGCTGCTATAAACTACATAATGGATAACCAAATCAATAAAAAAATGAATATCTTTAAAAGTAAAGGCAAAACATGGCTGAGAGAACCGAGTGATTATGAACTTGCAGACTATATACAGACAAACGGATATTTATTAAAAAAAAAGTGCAGGCCACCTCAAAACAGTTCCCCCTAATAAGGAGGAATGGGAATACTGTGACTTTATACTTGTATTATAAAAAAATGCATTATACTTACATACTTACGTACTCTCTATATAAAATGATTTGGACTTATAATTAATCAGTGAGAAATATTTAGTTAGGATGCAGGCGAGTTCTCCAGTTATTATGTATAATGTTTTTATATTACTGTCTGTATCTGTATTTTCTGGATGAATAAAAAAAATAATAATTACATAAGTCTCACACCTTTACATAGAAACTAATTATTATTATTATTATTTTAATTTTACATTAAGACATAGCTTAACGGTATACTATGCTTCCTACCTACACTTGCAGGTAAATGGTATGTAAGTTGTAATCTAATCACAGTAGTATAAAAATAGTGTTCATGAGCTAAAAATTCAACTGTTAGAAATTAACTAACAGCGTGAGAAACGTGAAACATATTAAAAAGTACTTGTATTTTAATGAGTCTGATTCATACATCAAATTTTACTATGCAAGTTCGTGATTGCGACTCATGACGAAAGGCACATAATATTGTGTTATGTAAGTATCGTAACATCGGGGAACTCAGTACGTAATTCGGCTGACGAATAACTCGAATGCCGCGGAAATTTGCCGCTTTATGGTCGGAGTTCGCGCGTGCTGGGCAGGCATTAGGACGCAGGTACTTTCAAGTAATTTACGAATTAAACTAAGTAGATTGAAGGAAACTACGGAATTATTTAAGACCTAGTTTTATGGAGCCCTGTTGTCGGTAGACCTTGAGATAGGTATGCTCTATTTAACATGAAGAATAAAGTTTTCTCTTGTATCTGGGTACGATAGTGTGCTATGTAGGTATATAGGAAAATACATTTCAATGACCTGAAGGAGGCCTCCATTCTGAATTGATATATATCAAGCTTGAAATGGAATTAAATAACGATAAATAACGATAAATAATAATAATAATAATAATAATAATAATAATAATAATAATAATAATAATAATAATAATAATAATAATAATAATAATAATAATAATAATAATAATATTAATAATATTATTGATTATAATTATTATATATTAATAATAATATAAGTATTAAAATACGTTAAGAATAATAATAATAATAATAATAATAATAATAATAATAATAATAATAATAATAATAATAATAATAATAATTATAATTATAATAATAATAATAATAACAGTAGTAATAATAATAATATTAATATATAATAATAATAATAATAATAATATATAATAATAATAACAATAATATATAATAATAACAATAATAATATATAATAATATATATATATAATATTAATCATAATTATAATATTAATATATAATAATAATAGTATTAATATATAATAATAATAACAATAATATATAATAATAACAATAATAATATTAATATATAATAATAATAGCAATAATAATAATAATAACAATAATAATACATAATAATATATATATATATATTAATCATAATTTATAATATTAATATATAATAATAATAATATTAATATATAATAATAATAACAATAATAATAACAATAATAATATTAATATATAATAATAATAACAATAATATATAATAATAACAATAATAATATATAATAATATATATATATAATATTAATCATAATTATAATATTAATATATAATAATAATAGTATTAATATATAATAATAATAACAATAATATATAATAATAACAATAATAATATATAATAATATATATATATAATATTAATCATAATTATAATATTAATTTAACTATAATTATAATAATTTTTTTTATTATTTAATTATAATTATAATTATAATTATAATTTAATTATTATAAAAATAATAATAATATTAAATTATAAATATTTCAAATAAATACCAACTCTTCTTGTGCCACCAATTTTCTAATAGATGTAACATCAATAGAAATGGAGTATAAAATAGCAACTGTAAAAATATCATCTCTATGCTTAAAATTTCTAAATTTTCTAATAAAACTGTGTTCATCTGAAGGAACCTGTCAGGTAAGTATGTCTTTATGTATCTGTTTGTACATAATTAAATAAAGAATAGGAAGTAATAATATAGTGTACCGCCCTTGAGGTGATTTTTCACGAAAACGGCGCTATGCAAATCATCTAATTATTATTATTATTATCATAACACAATGTTTTGATGAGACAATTTTTTATGCACTGTTAAGTAACGATTTATAAATTTTACGCATATTAATTATATATAATAAAAGTTATATATTTTTATAGTC